>AIET01000363.1:0-272439 GCA_000292665.1 Helotiales sp. EF0021
TAATCTAACCAAAGCGAACCACAAGTCTACTTATCTAAACAAAGAAAGAGCTGTTTCATCAATTGCTTCAAAGTCTACTCAAGAACCAATGACCAAAAAGTCGCACAGCCGCCTACGCAAGTGGGGGCAAAAGCTGACAAGATTAGGAAAGTCTGAGAAGCTGTAAAGGAAATTCCAAGTTCAAGAAAACATTTCTAGAGCGAGACTTCGCCGATCTCCGAATAACTGGTCTTCCGCTAGAGAGCTAGAGAAAGGAGGATGGTCGATACTGGCAGAAACAATTCGTGGTCTCTTCGTATGTGCTGCGAGAGAGGCTATTAAGGGAAGGGAAAACGTGGTTGGAAGCGGAAGAGTGCTACGCTAAATGCGGATGAGCCAGAGCCAGAGCCATGGAGGGCACCAGTTGCGCGGATGAACTGACTGCAGATTGCGGATGATTAAATTGTTGTAAAAGGAACAGAAAATCGTTGCTCTGTTCTTTACTTCGACTGAGTTTCTTGAAGCAGGCTCGCGCAGGCCTCGCATCTTATTCCTGTGCAGTGGAGTTGGACTTCATCATATTCTCGGCGTAATGGAAAGGAGGTTGCAATTAAAGCAATAGAAGTTCAATTGACTGTATAATCATACCACCTGCTAGTGCGTGCCCAAATCAACCTGAGGTTTCGAACCACATGTATTTTGGGACCTTTTTTTGACACCTTTGAAATCTCGCTAACGCTGCTAGAATATGAAATCATAGTCAGGCTAAATTATACAGAGCATGGAATTACGACCAAGCTAAGTTGACGCACATTTCATTCATCTGAGAATCATAAGCTAAACAATTGGAAGGAATTATAGTCTTTGACGCCCTAAGACACAATCTCTAGTATAACGTACTCATCGAAAAATCTGACACGCAACTTCTTCGGCTGCTTTAGCATGGATTCCAAATTACTATACAATAATGCTATCAACTCTGTCTCTAAAGAACCTCGATGAGCGGCATAGACCTTGTTATCATAAACATTCTTCTTATTCCTCCATAGTCTGTGCTCTTTCTACCAATGATTTATAAGAGCCTTCTTAGAATTGCATGGCTGGTAATGTTTCATACAATCATTATATAGGCATGGTGGTGCCGTAGAACCTGCTTTTACGTCTTCCATAGGGAATACTATTTAGCACTTCGTAGGTGATAATGCGAGTATTAATAGGATGTCTTTACCACCATCGAAGCTGAGACGAGGTCCTAGATCATAAGGCTTGCGAGATTCTCTCTTAGTTTTGCATATCGTGCTCATGGCCTCTAATCACTTCGATTGGTCGATATGTTGTGAAGTATCATTAGAGTAGTTTCTCAGCTCAACAACTCGTCTTCTACATGGTCCAAGCTCAATGTTCATTTCCGGACTCTCATTTAGCTCATCGACCACTAAATGTCTAACACGATCGAAGTATTCCGTACGGAACTTGCGCAAAGCTACTTTTTAGGCATTTCAAAATGCGTTGTGATACTTCCTCTTGGTAGCTTCGCGTGTCTCCTTAATGAAGGCGCGGTCTTTTATCTAGTACATTCTCAGTCGTAGCTCTCGAATCTCTTCTGAGTTATACACGACATCTTTAAGATCTTATGTAGGGCGTAGAGGTGCTTCACAACGTACGTTATTCGTGACAGAAAGTCGCTGCAACCGTTTAAGATCTGTAGTGTTCATTAGCTGTTTCTTGAACAGAACTTAGACGTCTATTCTAGATTGAGTGCTTACGTAATACTTCTACATTATAGCAGGTCCATTCTATCCCAAGATCTTTCCGACTATAGCAGCTGGAACAGAGACTATAAGTGTTAGTGAAGTTCGTACCGTGGAAGAAATTACTAACCCATAAGTAGATTAGCGCATTCTCCTCTGATTGTATATGATGTAGTAAGAACTTCATAACCTATACGGAGTTGCAGTTCCGTCAAGTGAAGGTGTATGGCGCCGTATGACCACGCCTTGGTATTTCACACTGGATGTCAAACCCGATGTATCATAAGCACCACGCCCCATTCAAAACTGGTGATAAAGATAACGGGGACAGGCTGGAAAGAGCAAGAGCCTGAAAACAGTCCTCACTTGAATCCCTAGCACCCTGGGATCCTTGGTTCCCAGGATCCCAAAGAAGCTGAAGGCTGCAAGGCATACACGTACAAGATTGTGGATTCAATTACCCCACCAGATGAAGAGAATGAGCTGGATAAATGTATCTTTGTAGTTCGCACACGGATTGGTGAGTATCCTACCCCCGATCACAGTCTCTATCCTGACAGCAAGGCAGATAAGACGACTGAGAAACAGACACACCACGTTGACATCAAATCCGAGGGCTTGCGAGACGTCCTCAGGTTGTTTTTAGAAGACGTCAAAAGCATCTGCATGCGGGAGGAGAAGCCTTCAGTACAACTACCCTTTGAATATCTAATAGGTAATCAGAGCAGCTTTGATTGCTAACTATGCTCAGGTCGAACGAAACTTGCTCTTCCACTACATCCCCGATCTCGAGGTGTATCGAAGCAACAATGCTGCCCTTGACGATTCCACCCTTCGGCATCTTATTTTATTACTCGAACTCATCAAGAATACCTACGAGTCTACGACCGAACGCCTCACTGCGCTTCTTGAGAAGCGTGAAATAACATATGACCTTTTGTGGTCTTGTCTTCTTCAAGCCGAACACAGTCCTGTACACCACTTGTGTCGGCACAGGCAAGCCAAGACGCGTCAAGTATGATTTGGCGAAGAGAGAAAACAGATGGCCGAAGTGGATTGATTACTTCCATATAGGGTGTCACTATCTTGACTCTGATGGGAAAGTGTTTGGCGAGGCATCGACTGCACTTGGGATCGAGAAATTCCGTGGGACAAGGAGGATCAGCTCTCTTGGAGTCTTTCCCCTCTCATACCATCAGAAAGAAATGGAGATGAGAGCTTTTCTGGACAAGTGCGGTCGGAAATCTATCTCCCTCATGAGTGTCCACCATCGCTAGTACCAAAGGATGGCCTTTTATATGTTCAATGGTGCTAAATTATGGAGAGAGAAGGGACTAAGCATTCCGACGGCTAGAAGAAGATATCCATGGGTTGTATAAGGGTAAGCTGTTTACATGGAAGCTGACTAAAGCGAACCTGACCGGCATAGGTGTCGACTTCGAATAGTTTGCCGTAGGACTTAACCTGGCGTCATTCCCCGAAACTGCACAGTTTGTTGCGAGAGAAAAAGAGTTGCCGAGGATGCACGAGCTGCTTCATGGTAATAGCAATCGAGCTAGTGTCGTCCTACATGGTCTTGGGGGAATAGGAAAGACTCAGCTTGCGATCACATATATGAAGTCCCAAGACAGAGTTTCCTATCGTAACCTTTCAACCTTGCATCTCCAATGCCACCACCATAACACGCAAAGGACAGACTCGGTACTCTCAATGACTCTTCATAAATGCAACAGATATTTCATATCCTATTGCTCAGCTCACTCGCCGAGAAGAGTCAAGCGAATGCCATGAACAAGATCCCGGAGGAATGGTTCATTGGGAAGGAACATGCATCCTAATTCATGCATGCATTTTCCAGGCAACAGCATGAACTCACAAAACCTAGCCTTATCCAACACGAGCTAGGCATCGAATCATTCTTTTAAAACGGTGAGGTTTAGGTTTGCATTGTTACGGAGTCGGGAAAGGAGTCATGGTTCGCTAATTCGCTAATTCTGGGAATTATCTCGCGAGAGCGGAAGGAACGATATGTTGGCATTGTCTAAGCCATGCCATTTTTGTCCATTATGCCTTCTGACCGAGCCAATGTCTTCGAGTCCCCATTATCTTTTATCCAGGAGTCCAATTTTGATTTGTTGATGTTTCACAGCTTTCGTAAAGTATTTGGAAGGTCAAGATGTTCGTCCATTGTTCGGGCCGCTCGTGTGTCCTGTTTCGCTTGCATCCGAGATGCAGTAGGGTTTGCGAGCCGCGACCTCCTGGGCGACCGACAATGATTGAACGTCGTTTGATGGTTTGGGACGCAAAGTCTTCGGAAATGGTTTTCATCTTGAAATGAAACCTGGTTGGGAATCAGCTCGTTGCTTCTTAGTGTGTTTTGAGCTTCCCAATAAGGCTTTGGAGGAGGATCCGGTGAGCAAATGTCGCTTCATGTTCCGAGGCTTCAGAATCATTTCTGACCAATGCTTCCCATGAGTTCCTTCTCTGTCAGTAAGTTCACAATCGTACAAGTGACGCAGTATCCTTGCAAGCAATGATTGAGTGAGAAGCAAGCCAGATCGGTCAAGTCTTGATAAGGTGCCGCCTCTGATGATTCATCGGGGTCTCGGAACTGCTACCAACGCAGGGCACGACACCGAGCACTCAACGGACTTCCCACGTCTGAAGGAACATCTCTGAAACAGGGAAACATGCAAACTTGTGCAGAATGAGCACATCGAACCATAGAGGATGCAGTTCTAAGCTCTTCACCAAATAGAATATTCCGATTGCACGGAGAACTTCCACAGTGCAGGCTTTCACTGGAAGAACCGGACACGGCCAGCGAACTCAGTCCATTTCCTGTGGTGGAACGGACACCTTGACACGAGATGGTGTGCTCATCCTTCCCGTCACCTTCCTATCGGCACTTCAAACCCCTCTGCCTCCTCGCCGCCTTGACACCGGAAGGATGAATCAGTAACGGGCAATCTTCGATCTGCAGAAAAAGTCCAACCCGCACGCACTGCCGCACCAACAGCTTCCTTCCTTCCGCTTGTTGGCTTCCCATCACTGGCCAACAGCTACAGTGGGCCTGATATCCAGAATTCCTGATTGGAGAGGAATAATTGCCAGGACGTTGGATGTTGGTGGCGGGACACTAGGCAGTCACAAGAGCAGAAGGAGCTCCATCAGAACGGTCGGCTGCAGATGGTGGCGACACTGCCTTGCTCTGACTCGAAGGAATCAGGGGATGCCGGACCGGTGAGGTGCTGGACAGATGGTACTGGTCGTCGTGCCCTTGAGATAGCAGATCTGGTGGACTGTGGGAGGGCGGTGTCGTGTCCAACAAATAATTGAGGACACACCTCCAGAGATTATGGCCACAAATGGAAAGATGTCGTGTACAACTGTTGCAAATCCGGATAGCAGAGGGTATGTAATACAGGGAAGAGCTTGAATGTGAATTTCGTCAAAAAAGGTAGCAACTCTAGATAGAAGCAGGGCTGGACCTCCTTGCTGGCTGCAGCTCCAGGGCCCAAGGTCCGGAGGACATGTCCACTAGAAAGCCTTGATTCCATGATCTTGAATGCCCCTGATAATTCCAAGGAGATATACAGAACTAAATCGTGCTGAGACCTCACCCCTCCAGCTAGTCCCAGACTTGCTGCCAATGAAAGTGTGCGGTGAACGATGTGCTGTTGAAGCCAGTGTGCCGCTGAGCACCATGGACACATGTTGATCAAGATACAGACTTCTGGTCCACCAATTCTGCCTCGTAGCACAGAACCTCCCGAAAAGTAGACTTGATGACGGACATATGCGAACGCGAGTATAAGCGCCGTCATTGCGGTACCAAGTCCTCTCACGCGAGAGACGCCAACTAATCGACGCAAGGCTTGCCTGCGTGTAAGATCACGACAGTTCCCAATGATAAGGCCGATGGACGCGCCAGAAGCTACCCTGTGAGAGCGATGGTATCGTAAAGGGATACTGTGCCATCGGAACGGCGCGAGAGATTTGGGTGGGCTGCAGAAAAGTTGGGGTCGATGGTGCGTATCTGAGAATAAGCGCCGAAGGCACAGATACAACATCACTCTGATTCGACGTCGATGGCGATGGAGGCTTGAGATCCAACATGAAAGCTGACATCTATGCAAGATCAGCCCGGAGTATTGGTTCATGATCTCGACATACCGCCTTTGCAGATGCAGATGCAGCCGTCGCAACTCAAGACATGCATGTTGCTGAAGGGTTGCGCGAGACCTGCTCAGCCCATGTTGGTATTGCGGGATTGGAATCATGAGCCACACCGAGAATTGTTACATTGGCCGAGGTGGAGGTCTGAAGGAGGAGAGACTTGCGAGACTTGAAATGGTTACCTGCATGTTGGGGGCCGCGACTCTTGTATTGTACGTGAAAATCTTGGAAAATAGATCGCTAGGGAGGGCTGTGTTGGCAGAGATAGTTTCGTGCAACCAACTTGTGCCGATGCTGAAAGCCATGTGAAGAAGGACCTTACTTCAAACACTACCGCGTTCCATTCCTTCGCGCGTCATTCGGTGACAGGAGCCGCTGTACGCCCACTTCGAAGGCTGAGTGCACGGACAAGATAGGTTGGGGAGATCGAAGAGATACAGGACAGGTACACCAATCAGCTTCCTGAAGACAAAGGACAAACTCCGTGGGGCTGAGGCGCGGGATGGCCATGGAGGTTTCTTAACTCCCGTAATCACCGGTTCTCGGTCTCGCGATTTACTTGTTCGTAAGCTGCTCGTAAGGACAGAGTGACCTTGTCATGGTGTTTTGACGCAATATTCTTGGTACTCGGCATATTGTTTGCACAACAATAATGCAAGAATGAGTCAGCAATGACGGGCGAATGCAACCTCGGTCCACAAAGAGCGCCCAAGGCCGAAGTCGATTTCGATACAGCAAAGCTGAATACCGAGTTGCTTGAAAGAGATAGCGTAAATAATTTGTCAAAAAACCAAATGGGAAGGAGCATCACAGGCATGTATCTGGTTGCATTACTGTTCCAAGCCCTCGTGGACGACTAACAGTCGCAATTATCTATCTTCCGAGTCGAGTCGAGATCTGTCGAGAAAAATGAGGCCATTTCCAAGGACTAATATGGAGACGAGACAACGAGAACGGAAAGGCGTCTGTTTCCAACTCCCAATGAGCACTCCCCCTCACCGCAATGCGTCTGAATTGTATCTACCGAACTGCCGGGTTCGACATATTTCATTCAAGTTATGATCTGTATTCTAAACTTAGATCTCAATCCTCTCATACTCATATCACCTTTCAATAACTCTAGGGGCCAAGGACTCCACGTTTAAAGTTTATAGACGAGATACTTTTCATCCCCCCCGCTGAGGTACCTCGCTTGTCGGTCATCATGTCTCCTCGTTAACGACCCAATCCCAAGGCGTACATCGTATCATTTGCCCAGTCATCGGGGACTCCATCTCACGAATTGCATTCCAGGCTCCACTGAGTAGGTACCAAGAGGTACCATGTGGTTTCCATGTTGGTATTCTGCTCCGCTTCTTTCTGTATTCGTGCAGTATCCGCACCTAATTTGTCAACTTTGACAATAATGCTGAGCCAGTAGTCCCGAAGAGAGTGACAGTATGCATCTCACATTTCCACCTGCTCGAACGAACCCAGTACAGTAGTCGGTGATGGCAGAAAAGACAGGCATTGACAACACCCCTCCAGCCCCCCTGCATGACACCCCAAGCACGCCCCCATGCAAGCCACCCATGCAGCCCTCTTCTCCCCATTCCGCACGACTCCCCGGCCACACGAGAGAGAGGGTGCCACAACGACAGACGTGCATGGCAGCCATGAAAAGGCGCGCGGTTAGTTATCCCAGTAACCTTGCCCTCCTGTTTTACCGCAACGCAGGCTAACTGTTTGCACCTAGACGAGCCACCCGGGAAAGGGTTGAGACAAGCCTCTCCTCTCCTCTCCGTTTGGTCAGGGTCCGGCTCAGGATGAGCATCCTGGGTCTCATGGCTTCGGGTCCCTCTCCTCCTCCCTTTCGTCTGTGCGAGAAAAAAAAGCAGCCAAAAGCCTCTCCCAATCCCAATCCCAGGCCCCAGCAAGTCCAGCCTCGACGTCTGGGCATCCTATCCCCTGGATCCCCCAACCGTCGACCCGCGAGACCGACGAAGGAAAGAAAAGAAAACGGCTACGTCGTGATACGCTCAAAGGAGACATGGGAGAGATTCTCCTCTCACGACAGGCGAACCAATCCCGGTCCCGGACAGCCCAGCGTTGAAACTCGAAGAGTCGAAGCTGGAATGCTCTCCCTGGCATCTGGACTCTGAACAGAATCCGCAGTCCGGGAATTGTACGTACAATAGCTGCAACTAACCCAAACCTCATCATACGACACTCATGCCCTCTCCACCAGTCGAACAACTCGCATCCTGCACACCTCCTCAACAATCTTCTTCACAGCCCTGCCAAGGAACAGAAAAAAAACAGCCCGAACCCGCATTCCCAAACCGTCTCTCGCATTCCATTGCGAGACCGTGCCCGTTGCTGCAGCAAAATGATGCTGTTGATGTGTTGTCCAGTGACCGAAATCGTGACCGGTCCAACCTTTGCCCATTCTTACATCTCTGACTACTGCTCCCCCCCCTGCAGGGCAGGCCTCCCCCGTTAGCGCAACATAGCCGCCAGCGTCCGCTCTCCCTCGGATCTCACTGGTCCTCGAGCGCTGGAGATTTTCTGCAGGCATTACTGGCTGGCTCGCTCTTCATTGGTCACCTCGTGAAGCACGGGCGGTGTCCAAGATGAACAGGGCATGCGCGAATTTGGACGTGCTTTTTTAGATTTCGAAGTGGGTATCTTGGAATGATGATGTGAAATTCTGTACGTCCGTACCAATGTACTGATGATATCCTCAGCTCCAGCCTCGAGATTCCGTGTCTCTACCAATGAATCCACATTGCTGATGTCCTTCCTTTTCCGTCCTGCCCCTATCTTGAAGCTGAAACTTCCAGAGATGGCTCTATTCCCATATGCCTACACAACCAAAAATGCGCCTGAGGGTATTCTAGTACATAAAAAAAACACATAGACTGAAACTTCAAATCCCGAAACACCATGCGTGATTTCACAAGAATAATGCAAGACCAGCCGCCTCGCCACGAGTTTCCAAGGCTCTCGTACCACCATGAAAAGCAGCTGAAGCTTAATCCAGAAACTAGAATGCCTTTTTTGATCTTGCCCCATGACCAAAGTGCTCCTGAACGGTGCCGAATCGGGCCTCAAATCGAGTCCTCCCTTCTAATCTCCGGTACTCGAAAGCTGACGTTCGACTTTGCGCATCCGCTTGTGTATGACCATCAGCCGCCCCCTAAGTTCTCATCTCTACCGTATCTTTAAGTAGAGCCTCGAGATCTGGTTCGCGGGAGCCCGACGCTGACTGCGTCTGGGGGCGGAGACAACGATCGTTGTGTTGCATTGCATCCGTCTCTCGTTACTCGTAACTTCGTTCGCCCTGCTTTGGCTTGCCGAATTCTTGGCTTTCGCATTTAGAAGGGGCATCGTTCTCTGTCTATTTTGCGATGTGATCGGTCAGTTAGACCACACAGCTGTGTGTCCTGGCTCTTGGTGGTGACCAAGGTATTCTGGTCTTCCCAAAAATGTTCCTTGAGCTGACGTGAGAGAGCTGTCGTGCGGGCCGCGATTTGTACTAGGCGGTGGAGAATAGTGGGCTCCGGAGCTGTACGAGGCTTGTCTTGACTGATCATCAGAGCCTCGTGGTGGAACCCTCATGAGTTGGTCGTTGTTGCTGTAGGTTTGTGGTCGGAAGTCGACAGTTTCAATGTCGAAACGTTTCGAACATCCGTCCTCCATGTGTCTGTAGAACATTAGCTGGCAGCTTGATATGAGAAATAAAGTATGACTTACCTTCTGAGTGTATCCTTTCTTGCAAAGAACCTGCTGCAATAGTCGCATCTGTGGGTTCTCTGCTTCATGTGGACACTTTGGTGGTGTCTTTGCAAATCTGTCTTTCGAACAAACTTCTTGGTACAGTCCTTGACTGGACATGGGAATGGGTATTCTCGGCTCGCGTCATGGGTCTCCATGTGGGCCTTGAAGTTGTAGCTTCTTCCAAAGAGCTTGCCACATCCTTTGACATGACACTGGAAGTTTGCATCTTCCTTTGAAGTGAGTCTTCGAGTCCTGGTGCGTGGTACTCCTGCAGCGCGTCGTGGAGCATCTGACCCAGAGTTTCCTCTTGCTGGGCTCTGAGACCGTCTGTCGTAGGGAGGGATAGTCAAAGAGGAGATGCCAGGTAAGTCAGGAGGGTCATACTCCATCTTTGGCCATCCCATAGGAGGCTGTTCGTGGTAGAAGGCCTCGAGGCCTCCAGAATAGGGACCTGAGGAGGACATGATGTTGTGATTCATCTGAGGAGAGCTCATCAACATGGCATCGTTTCCATCGACGAAGTCAGGGTGGTTCTCCATCTTGACGCGTGAAGTATAGGAGTGAATAGAACCAGCTTGGGTGAAGATCTCAGAGGCTGGAGCTGAGGAGAATGAAGATCGTTGAGAGGTGTTGCCTGATGGAGCCGGTGAGACTGGTAGCACGATTACTTCAGAAGTCTGAGCTGCGTATATATCATGACTGTAAGGTGCCGGTGCTGCTGGATGGAACGCGAAAGGGTCATATTCTGCCGAGAGTATATTGGGAGTAGAGTGAGATGACCGCGGGGTGTCCCGATGTTGTAGTGTCGTATTTTGCCAGTTGGTGGCTGAGGGAGACGGAAGGTTCGTCACTGGGTCATGCTCCACGGTGGAGCCTGACATTGGACATGAATAGAGTCCGAGTCCTTGCAGTGAGTCTGTTGAACGAAACCGAGAATCACTCTGTGCAGGAGACGGATATTCATAGAGTGGCTGAGGGTTCGAGTTATATAGATAGGGTGAGGTTGGTGAGCGAGCGGACTGTGGGGTCAACTCCATCTTTGACAAGAATAGAGAAGGAGGATGGATGATTATGTATGTTTAGGACGAGCCACCAAATAGACAAGACGGCTGACAGCCTGGGAAAGCCAACAGCTTTATCGAGGATTCTTGTGGAGAGTAGAGATGAAGGATTCTGATTGGTGACCTCATATGTACCGGAGCCTTAGTGAGGTGGTGGGATGAGGGCACGTTAAGAACGCCAGCAGAGCGGGAAGGTAGCCAGGAGAAAGAGGTGCCGAGTGAGTAATGTCCAAGCTTCAAGAATAGTTCGAGGGATGCTCAAGACGTAATATGCTGTTGGTTGCAAGAGATCATGAAGTGTCGAAAGGATGTCAAGGCAGATTTAAAGTATTGCTGGCCATCAAACAAACACAATAACGGTGATGGGTCTAATGTAAATCCTGCTGTTCCAAGGGTGTACGGCAGTGCTAGAGAGGAAGGAGGGGCCTTGACCCTTCCAGGAAGATGAAGGGAACGGGTAGGGGAGCAAGAGTCACCCTAGGCACCATGCCAAATGACCGCTTCAGGCTGCAGGGTGGGTGCATCTTGAAAGTCCTAGTCTTCCTAGTGGGAATCCGATGCAAAGGTACCAAAAGTCTTGACTTTGATGGGCCCAGGGTCTGTGGTGGCGTGGGAAGGGAAGGGACGGCCATGGCAGAGCAACTTGACCAGGCCCGCAACTCGACCGCTGGCAGCCCACTGCACCCTACCCTACCCTGCTGCAAATATTGCTGTGATGAGCACCAGCGGGTCTAGTTTTGGGTTGCCCATTGCTGACATGAAGCTCGGATGACTGTTCCAGCACGCACAGGGAGTTCCAGCGGACGAGGGAGGAGCAGATGCCCCTGTCGCTGTGCATTTTGGAGTACCAGGATGTGGAAACGGGGGCGTTAGAACCCGTCGAGCCCGTTCAGATACATCGTGCCGGGTCGAGCGACGCCCAGGACTACCAGCAGCCAGACGACAGTGCCAAAATTCCACGAATGGCACGGCGGTAGGGTTCAGCAGCAGGACCGTTTTACAGAGTCGTTCTCGTTCAAGTTCAACAGAGTCAAGAATAGTGCTGGCCCCCTGATGCCCCCCCGATTAACGTAAAAATGATCCAAGGCGCTGAGGCTCGAGAGGCAGAGGCAGAGGCCCCCCAGAGATCGCTGCAAAGCACCTTTCTCACCAGCCCCAGCAGCTCGTGGAGGGATCAGCGACAGGTGAGGCTGGCCAAGTAGGTAGTACGATGCAGCGAATGGCAGCCATGCGGAGGCCGGCCATAAAGAGATGAGGGCCGTCCAAGTCCCTGACGCTCATCCACTATTTCCCAATTCCCACGAGTCCGTCTCTGAACAGAGTTGCATGATGCTATTTACGTGCTGCCAGGCTAGCAGTGACCACGAGATTGACAATTAGACGGTGAGCTAGAGCCTAGGGCCAGGCAGTGGGGTACCGACCGGCCCTGGGATCATGCTGGGTTCCCTGAGGGACATCGATCCCTAGACTCCCCGTGCGGAAGCTTGGGCACCTGCAACACTCGATTGCGATTGCAATGCAGGAGAGGAGAGTTCTAACTGCGATGCGACACGACTGTTGCTGTTGGTGAGAGGAGAGCAACATCGCCGACTGCAGGACCACACGGCCCCCAACCGGTGTGTGGCTGTTCAGTCACTCCGATGTTGGTCCCAGAGATGCAGTGTGCCTATGGTCGCAGGAACACCGGCCGGCGAGGCATCACCACCACTCGCAAGATGCTCGACAGCGTGCCAGCGAGCTGCAGCAGGTCGTCTCCAGTGCATCCAGCGTCTCCAGGCGCCAATAGTCGGGGATCACTCGCGTCTGGCAGGCTGCCATCGCCGGAAGTGTGTGTGCTGAGCTTTGATGGTAGGGGGAGAAGAGGCCTGTCACACAGCGTCTGCTCCCCACTGGAGCACCCAAAAGTGACCCCATTGACGCTGGGATGGCCCAACCTTTGGTGCCGTGATCCACCGTCCTTATCACAACCGCAAGCTTGCCTTGCTCCGCCCCTACCCCAAGCAGCACCCCGTGAAGAATTTCGTCCCATTGGCCGGCTCGTAAACTGCACTTCTACCCACCCAGGTGCAGGCTGCACAGCCTTGTATGAGCAACAGGGAGGTGGGTTTCTGCCTCGACACGGTCTGACGATGTTTATTTTCATCTCAAGTCGAGAAGTCCCAACATCAGGATGCGGTCTCAATATCGACGGCCTGGCTCTTTCGACGTCAAATCCACAATAAGTCCAGGTTCCGCACAAGCCAGCTGTTCATATCATACCTACCACGTTTGTTGTGCAGTTGGTAGACTGGAGGCGGAGCCAAAATACCAAAATATCGAACAGATCAGGTACCCGCGTCAAGAACCGAAACCACGATCTCCTGATTGTGATATCACAGGAGGGCATTCACGACGCTGAGCGAGCGATATATGGTCTGAAGAACGAGGGTCACGGGAAAGACTAAAGTAAGTGTTACCGAGAAGAAGCACTTGTCAGTGATGGTTGAATGGTCGTCGGGCAACTTTCGAAGCTCGACATGCAGGAGATCGTCATCGCTATCCTTTGCTATCGTCTAAGGTTGACGATGGCTCACCACACCAGCGAGACCAGACAAGAAGCTATTAAAAGTACTGGGACAATGCTAGCACCCTTCTGGGATGGATCTTGTAGGGCACACCTCTGATCAGTCACGAGTTGCGGTTTTAGCACCGAAGATCTCGGGGCTGAGCTATCCGAGCATCTGGTTTCCTAGCGATTTAACCTCATATCTTTCCGTCTGGTCGGCGACCTAGTCAACCGTCGTGTGGGTTCTGGTTCTGAAAGATGGGTCGGGAATCTAAAGTAGTATCCATTCAAACCGCCTTTCCACGCCGACAAACAGAAAACACCTATCTTGGTCCCATCTTTTCGCTTGAAAGACGGTTCTTCGCGACTTGGGAATTTGGGGCAGTTGATATCTGGCTAACCCCTTTTTGGGGAATTTGGTCCGTCGCAAGCGGACTGGCCTTACCGAGGCCAGCCCAGCCCAGCAAGTGCATATCCGTCACAAAAAACTAAACCAGCGAGCTACGCGATCCCGTCGGTAAGAACTAACCTCGACAGCGCTTAAATCCCCGCTGGTTATCTTAAAACACCCATATCGCAACCACATATCCGAAACCCTAGAAACTTCGTCCCGAAAGGGGTCTGCCGCCTCGATGCCGATGTTGCGGTTCAGATGCAGCATGCCAAATACATCCCGGACCTCGAAATAAAAACTCAGAATACCCTTTCCAAGGCAAAATTGGACTCAAGTCTCCATTTCACGTAAAAAGCTCGCTTGTTGCATCATCATACAGCTATTTGCTCCCAAATTTGAGACTCTGGATTTCCAATCTGCCTCGTCCAGGCAGACTCTAGACCTCATACATCATACAGTGCAACCAGAACCTCGAATCCCCCACGGCAATTTGCCCCCACTGCCGTGTTTCCTGCGGCAATTTGCTCAATTGCCATGGCTATGCTTATCAAGCTCGAAACTGATCATCAAACAGCGGCCATCACGATTCCCAATCCCTTGGGTCAACTAAGATGATATTCCAGGCTCCCAAATTGATAATGCAACTCAGAAATGAACGATCCGGACTTCAGATGCTTTTTACAACATGCGGTGTATCCTGAAAGGATGGTATCGAGGTATTCCCGGGGATGCCGGTTTTGAAATACGACCCCAACCCCAGACTTTGGGGAGCGCTAGTAGCTCGTCATAGGATAAGAGCGCTTGATACACAGTAGGGATGTCTGTTTGAGGTCGGTGATCTGGAATTAAGGTAAGGTACACACGGTCCTTCCCGAAATCGGGTGTCTACAGACGGCTCGAGCACATACGGATGGTGGAAGCCGATATGAGGTGATGTGATGTGATGTGATGTGGTATCTGAGAGGGCTGTGAGATGTTGGCAGGGAGTCCTTGACTTGTGCCAAAAGCAATATATAGATATAGATGCGCGAGTACGCGGTATGTTAATTTACTAGCAGGATTTAGCCGTGAGAGTGGTGAGAGGATAGGGAAGACATTGATGAGATACAGAGGAAGAGTGATTTCCAAGGCAACCACACTACCTGGAATGAATAGATGGCTTTGATGACTGCGCCTGTTCTATAAATCTTTTGACAACTTCAAGAACCGCCTGGCATACGACAGCACTCGCAATCAATATGACTGCATGAACGAGGATACCTTTGACCGAGACTGACTTCCCAAACAGTCAACCCACCATCATAGTCAAATAAATTGATGAGCGAGAATGAATTAGGATATTCCACAGTAAGGGTGAGCTGCCCGGAGCCTCTCCCCAGAAAGCCTATGCCAAAGCTTAACAAAAACGCCCGCTGCTGATGCTAAGTGCCTTTTAGGGACGATGATGGAGAATCCGAGTGAAAAGGCGACGTTGACGCCTACAAACAACCAACAGAATGAAACCCTCCGTAATGCTCTCAGCTTGTATAGTCGATGGCTGACGATTGGTCAAGCTTGTCGTTGTCTGTCATGACACTAAATCGAAGGTCAACCGAAACACATGTCAATCTGCCTGGTTGTGTACTTACGAATATTGTCTGACTAACACACCTTCTCCTCCATTCTCCAAATCTATGCTGAAGATATAGAACCCTCCATCGCTGGTCACCACCATGACCTGTGGGCTGCTATTCAACATGGCTACCACACTCCTCAGCGGACCCCCAGACGCATTGGTTCCCGGGCTTTTTGGTATCTTGATGAATGCAAAATCTCTCATAGGCTCCCACATCTCCGTTACTGCTTGTGGCAAGTATCCTCCCACTATCCCAGCGACATTCTTTCCCATCATCTGCGATGACCTCCTAATCATGCTGCCAAAGGTACCGCTACTCTTCCGAGCAGCAGTCGGGGATTCTGCGTTGTCTCTCACTGGTGATGTTCCTGATGTAGGAGATTGAGTATCGCTATCGTAGCTTCGAGATCGTGTCCACCTGTCGTCCCCAGACTTTGGTGATAATGGTCGAAGTCCTGTCGGTGCAGGGCCAAGCCTGAAGATGTGTACAGTATCGGTCGTAGAGGAGACGCAGAGTAATGTCGAGCTGAGATTAAACGACATGCTATAAATAGTCGACGGGTATGTGCCCCTTCGGAACTGATATAGCTTGGTGCCTTTCGGAAGGGAAAACACTCTGATAATGGTCCCGGTCTCTGAAGCCGTAGCAAGCAATGTCCCCTCGTTGTTCAGCGCAATGCAAGATAACGGCGCCCGATGCGCTTCCACAACATTAAGAGCCTCTAGCTTCAGAGCATCGAATATGAGAACTTCGCCAGATGTTGGTGGGACGTACTGTGAGGGTGGCGGCGCATGAGCAGGTCGTTTGTCCCCAGAGTCTTCTCGAGCTTTCGGCAGAGGGTAGGCAAGATAGCAGTTCTCTGATGACGGAGCGAGGGCGCATATCGCGTTAGGATTTGGTGAGGTCGAAATAGTGTAGAGGAGGCTCATATTTGAGATGTCGTACAAGTATATTTCCTCCTCCAACACAACTGCAAGTCGCTTTCGGTTCAGCCTAACTGCCAGGACCGCAGATGGAAATGTGAGTTCGCATATTATCGAGGATCTCTAGTATTATATCAGTCCTGTAAGAACAACCTAACCACCACTATAAACTGCAGCAGTATCCTACCTTCGTGTTCTGTATGACCAGGTGTCTCGGTGATAAGATGAGGGCGACCAAAGAGGTAGAGAATAGCATCTCAATGAGCGCAACATTCCCATCATCACTGCTGAATATCTTCGCGAATGGATCGGTATGGTATATTCGGAAACCTTTCGAGGTTCCTGTCCAGGCAGTCAGCACAAACTGCCGGAAGGACTGGAACAAACTTACCAACTGCTAGACAGCTGTAGTCTTGATTAAAGGTGATGAAGTTCATAGCCATAGCTTCTTATGAAGCTGCTATGCTGCAGCAACGAGCTCGGGAGCTGTATCGGTTGGCTTGCGGAATTGATGCTGAGCGCAGGGAAGATTCGTGTTGCGAGGGATAATCGGGGCAAGAGCTCCAGCAGAGCTAAATAAGACGTGAAGCTGTAGCAGGACCGCACGACCTCTTTGATACAATCATCTGGAGGTTGACTTGTGATGTGACTGTGTCCAAGATTATTGATCGATGGCGGGGCTTGAAAGCTGTTTCGAGCTTGAAGTTCGGCTGAAATTAAGGTGTGGTCAGAGCTTTCGCTAGAGGTCGATCGGGGCATCTGGAAAAATGTCTTGCCTTTGACTTCTCGCTAAAGTCAACGATAATTCAGAGACAGCTCGACCTTTGAACTCTTTCATATTATACGGAGTGTCTCAAAAACCCGAGATGAAGACGGAAAACCAAAATACACCAGCGACAGCTGTGCTTGGAGATAAGCCTACGAAACATCCAATGAAGTCGAAGTCAAGGATACAGGATGAGTCCATAATCGGGGTGAGCATGCCCCTTTGAGAGTATCGCTCAAAACTAATTGTCATACGAGACGAACAACAGTAGTATAGTTTCAAAAAGAAGTGTCGAACGCTTATACTATCCAATGGAGCAATTCTTTCGTCCGTTCGTTAAAAAGGCTTTACGTCGCTCACCACTCATTAATCGAGGCTATTGGTTAAGGATGAGAGCTGTTGATCAAGTCGTACGCCAATTTCTGGAACAACAATCAGAGGAGCAAAAGGTAGTCATCAATCTGGGTTGTGGCTATGACCCACTGCCGTGGCAATGTCTCACCAGATACAAATCTCATTGTCATGGAACTAAATTTGTCGATATCGACTACCGAGAGCTGATGCTTAAGAAACGAAACTTCGTCGATTCAAATGACGATCTGAAAGCGCTCTTGACGAATGTTGTTGTATCTGAAGGTGAAGTCTTGCTTCAGAGCGACCAATACCTTCAGATAGGATGTGATCTTCGGGATCTTGCAACCCTAGATCGTATTTTGAAGACTGTTATTGATTTTGAAAGATGTGAGAAGCTTCCAGTCACATCTGAGCCAAATACCACATTCAAACCTTTCCTTTGCGCTCAATAAATTGGTCTTCGAACAAAATTGTTATTTTAATGCTAATGTGTCTTAGCTCTGGTTCTGTTCACTGCAGAAGTCTCGATCACGTACATGAATGTTGAAGCATCAGATGCTTTGATAGAATGGGCCAGCAGGCTACCACAAGGTAGCTCTCCAAATCGTACAATCTGAACCCGCACTAATTCCGAAACAGCTCGGTTCTGCCTCCTTGAACAACTTCTGCCCGATGGAGATGATCATCCATTCTCGCACATGATGATGAGACACTTCGACAAGCTCCAAACTACCCTAGGAGCAGTCAAGAAGTATCCTACCACGTCTGCGCAGCAATCGCGCTTTCAAAGTCTGGGTTGGCCTACGGTCTCTGTGTGCAATCTCTGGAGACTGTGGAGCTTGCCTGACTTTGTCAGCCCAGCAGATCGCGAAAATTTGGACAAGGTGGAGCCCTTCGATGAGTGGGAGGAATTCGCACTCTTTGGATGCCATTATTTCTTGCTAGTTGCCGATACACTCGATGAAACTCCCTATAAGTACTTGCTAGGAGATCAAGACGGACAGGATGTGAGTTTGGAGTCAAATGCCATCTCGCCAAGGCTGGCGACCTTCACTGAATATCCAAAAGATAAAGGTTGTCGACGATTTGCGGCTTCGATGCCCCTAGCAAGTCAAAACCGGGAAACAGATGACATAGCCGTTTTCGGAGGTATGGGTTTGATGACAAGGTCGAATTCATATGATGTCTATTCTTCCATCTCGACTGATGGGAATCAGGTAATTCCTCCAAAGTCATCTGCAATACCTTCCGTTCGAACGTGTCACACTATCACAGACTTGGGCGAAACTGGAGCCTTACTCGTTGGCGGACGGACTTCTCCAGACAACGCATTTGTTGACTGTTGGCTCTATCACAAATGGTTGAGGATATGGGAACGAGTGGATGACCTTCCCCAGCCTCTGTACCGTCATCAAACTGTTAGTTTAGGTGGTGGTCGCGTCCTTGTCTCGACAGGTAGACTCGATTCTCGTACAGTATCTGCCGACTATCTGTTCTGGAGCAGAAAGAGTGGCTGGCTAAAGTGTGCTCACTGTGATGGAGATGCCCCGGTACCGACTTATGGGTCAACATTTGCTAGCTTTTCCAATCCTGCAAGCAATGTTCCCCAAATCAAGTTTGGTATACTCGCTGGCGGTATATCCTCAGATTCGGCAATGCAGCATGTATGCTGGCGATGGAGTTTGACACCCCCTAATGATATTATGAACGAACCACCAGAGATAAAGTTCGAGCGCCTTGACCAATACAGGAGCTATTCGAATATCATTCGCTTTGGTGCAAGTGTGGCCACTCATCAAGGCGAAACTTTTGTCATAGGAGGTATCGTCAAAGATCGTATCCTAACTGCATCGGACGAAATTTGTACAATCCGGTTAGATGGTGCCATGTGCCACTGCTCAGGTGTTTCTCTCAGTCGATCCGCAAATACTCCTAGACCGCTTCTCATCGGTACCACAGTGGTAAGCGCAGGGAGCACTTTGTTGATCACTGGTGGCTCGGCTGTGTGTTTCTCCTTTGGCACTTTTTGGAATAGAGGCTGCTATTCTTTACTGTCCGCGACAAAAATGGGGAACCCTACGTGGAAATATATACGCACCGTCGAAGCCGAGTTACCATCTGCAAGGGTCAGCGTTTCTTCAAGCAATGCCTCTCCGGAGCAGAATGCTGTCAAGCCCCTACCGCGTGTGTGCATCAGTACAGCAGAGGACTTCGAGAAAGTGGTGAAAACTGGCCTACCAGTCATTCTCCAAGGCCTTGATATCGGACCATGTGTCTCAAGGTGGACGACAGAGTACCTTACAGCCCAGATTGGGGCTGATCGTGAGGTGAGCTACGCAATTGAATGCTCCATAGAAGTCTGCTAATGTGATAGGTCGTCGTTCACGCAGCCACCACTGAACACATGAACTTCAAGATTAAGAATTTCTCATATGCCACGAAGAAATTTGGTGAGTTCATGAGTCAGATTGAGAACGGCGAGAAGCTATATCTTCGATCTCTTTCCTCGGATAAGCCATCAGAGAAAGCAGCGGATATAGCTCAGGACTTTCCAACGATTGCAACGGATTTCAGGCTGCCTCCTGAATTGAAGATGGTGTTGGAGAATGCCCATAGCTCACCCCTCAGAATCTCGGGTCCAGTTACAATGTGGCTTCACTACGATGTAAGTTCATCTCGCAGAGTTCTGCAAAGTTCTTGATGAAGATGGTTAGCTGCATGTGGCGTGTAAATTTCGTGTGCTCATCTGACAGCTTCATCTACGGACCTGACTTATCATCCATTTGATTCTCTGCCTGGAAATTGATTATCCTTATATGATGAACAGTACTTAACTGACGAGATTTTAGGTCATGGCGAATGTGCTCTATCAGGTCCGAGGTTCCAAACGACTTGTCCTCTTCCCACCTTCGGACTTCAAACACTTCGGATTTGAGCCTGGAGCCTCTAGCTCGCATATGAATGTCTTCGAAATGCTTGCAATGGCTGGTATCCCAGGTGCTCATCCGCATGAAGCTTTGCTACAACCTGGAGATGTCCTCTTTTTGCCACCTTTGTGGTAAGTAACTCTAAGCTATATCGTTGTTCTTTCCTATGGTAGATCTGAGGATTAGGAGTTCTCTGAAGAGTAGTGAACGATACTGGAAACCGACGCCGCACATGACATAGCTCTTGACTCTTCCGTGTTGCCATCCATAATTGAGCTTTTTCACCGCTAACTGTCAGCAGGCTGCACACCGCTTCACCCACGTCAGGGTGCAGCATTTCAGTGAACGTCTTCTTTCGAAACCTCGCAACGGGCTATGCAGCTGGAAAGGACGTCTATGGCAATCGGGACCTCCAAGCATATGAGAAAGGAAGACAAGATATATCCAAAATCGTAGCGTCCTTTGACAAGCTTCCCGCGGATGTTCGAGATTTCTATCTGCAGAGGTTGGTTGAAGAGCTCAAACAAAAAGCTAGATCATATTGACCATCGCATCCTCTCAATGTTCTACAGCTGTTGCACATCGCACGGAAACACGGTGCGAGTTGGTTCTGGTCATATAATGGGGATGATATTGCAATGGGATCAGCTCAGCTCATCGAATCGTCTGAAGACTCGTGGATAACGCGAGAGCTAAACGAAGATGTCTTCCAATACCATCCAAGCTTCGACAATGCTGTGTCTATCAGCATGGATGTCATGGGCGACTTGATACCACTCATGCCCGTGACACCGTAATAGGGTTGCAGAAAATTTTGAAGCTATTGATGACTTCTAGACATGCATCGGGAGATGCGGTCCGGAGAGCCGTCTTACCACAAAAGCGGAGAGGAGCCACGGTTAAACATCGGAATCCCCACCACAGAAAGATATCAGGAAGAGCACAGACTAGATCCGAATTAGCTCGCAGTCTTGCGTCGGCTTTCAAGAGTGGGATCACTTGGCACGCCTTTTTACCAAGCCAATTGAGCCGCTCAATTGCTCGGAGGATTTCCCCCTGGAGAAAGACAAAGAGCTCAACATTATGAGCGGGGTGGAGAACGAAGTCTGTGCTCTCTTCAGACTTCCTCGACATCATGATCACTCAAACCAACCTTCCATGAAGTATACCTAAATTTACGTCTCCATGGCCAATATTTTTATATCATGACAGCTTCAACGCGGACAGGTCAAACAGACCATCAAGATCTCGTGAATAATGGCGGCGACATATCTCCGGTCGAGCACGAGCCGAAGCACTTTGAGAATTCCAAGGAGCAAAGTGAAAGTGCTGTTGAGGACACCCATGACGACGAAATTCTGGAACGATGGAACCATCCAAAGATCAATCTATATCGGTATCTGGCGGCGCTTTACTCTTTCATTATCATGGGAATGAATGATGCTGCTTATGGAGTATGTTCTTGCTAGGATGGTAGATCAAGATGCTGATATTTGGTAGGCTTTGATACCATACGTGGGTTTAGAGTCTCAATGGTTGTGCAGGCTCAGACAATTGACATTTGAATAGCTTGAACCTTATTATGATGTCAATTATACGGTCATCTCTCTTGTCTTCCTCGCTCCCTTTGTTGGTTATACAGCTGCCGCGTTACTGAACGACAAGATTCAGTATGTCACATATTCCTCTTTCATGAAACTTCGAGAGCCGAGCTTCAAGCACAGGAGTGCTTCCTAGTGGACTCCTCCAACCTAGACCGCCCAGACATTGGTACAGCACCTACTGATCTAGACACAGCATGCGCCTTGGCCAGCTCGGAGTCGCAACTGTAGCCCCTTCTTGCAAGATCATTGCCTATGTAGTAACTTGTGTCCATCCGCCTTATCCGGTTCTTCCAATAATATTCATGCTTGCTGGATTCGGCAACGGTTGTAAGTAAACATTCGGTACCCGCTTCTAAGTTGTCTCTTGGTCCCAACCTTTGAGGGTCGACGAGAACCGACAACAGTTGCAACTGCTGACTTTATTGTCAATAGTGGAAGACGGAGGTTGGAATGCTTGGATTGGCAACATGGAGAGCGCGAATGAAATGCTCGGCTTTCTTCATGGTGCCTATGGACTTGGTGCAACAATAGTATGTCTAAATTGCCCTTCCTTTGACAGAACACAGAGGCCAAATTCGTTGCAATCACTCAATTATCACCTATTCGGCTTTCAGATTACATCTCCAACAATAATACTGACATATCAACAGAGTCCTCTCATCGCAACGGCAATGGTCACAAAAGGCCGCCTGCAATGGTTCGAGTTTTACTACCTTATGGTATGGCTCTATGTACCTTTCAGCAGCAGTCACTGACAATACGACAGGTCGGTATGGCAGTACTTGAACTGTTCTTGTGTGCAACGTCTTTCCGCAAAGCCACTGGAGCAGTACATCGCGCAGCCAACCCGTTAAACCATACCTCAACCAGCAACGCCCGAACAAAAGAAGCTCTTCAAAATCCCATTACATGGGTCTGCGCATTCTTCCTTCTCTGCTACGTCGGTGTCGAGGTGTCACTTGGTGGCTGGTTGGTAACTTTCATGCTGAAGGTACGACATGGAGAGGCTTTCGCATCTGGCTTAGTCGTGACAGGTTTCTGGCTTGGAATCACTTTTGGGCGAATCATCCTCGGTTTTGTAACTGGAAGGATGGGAGAGAAGCTTGCCATTGCGGCGTACCTGCTCATCTGCATGGGACTGGAACTATGTTTCTGGCTCATTCCAAACTTTGTCGCCAGTGCAGTGTTTGCGGGATGGCTTGGCTTCTTCCTCGGACCACTATTCCCAGCTGCCATTGTTGTTGCTACGAAGTTATTGCCGAGAAGGTTGCATGTGGGAGCTATTGGGTTCGCGGCAGCATTTGGTGGTGGCGGTGCTGCAGTACTGCCATTTGCAGTGGGAGCTATTGCTCAAGCAAAAGGTGTTCAGGTCTTGCAACCGATTGTGTTGGCTTTGCTGGCAGTGATCTTAGCGTTATGGTGTATGCTACCAGGAGGCTTCACGAAAGGGGGCATGGAAAGGAGTTCGAGGGAGAGAGATGAAGCTCGAGAGAGTGGGGGCTTAGAGGGCGGACGTGTGAGCAGAACCATTGGCAAATTGAGGAAGGGGTTTAGACTGGCGTCGAAGGGATCATGATACGGGCCGTTAGAAAGACATTGGAAAGAGGCGCCAGAGAACAGCATGGACATGCCGTTGCCTGATAGGGTAAGATTGGAGGGCAAGGTTTCATGGCACAACAAAAGTCAGGATCTCTTTCCCTTCCTCTTAATCATTAATATTCTGGAATCAGCACACGATAGGACTAGTCTCCATTCAACATCATGTTTTCTTCTGATCCGCCTTAACAAATCTCTACAGCAGGCGCTCAGTCTTCACAGCCCACAGATGTACAAAAAGCCATGCAACACTTTCATTTATGGGCATTCACCATATATGCTTCGTGATATAGGGAAGATGGGATTATTGCATATGCTAGGCTCTCAGTACTATATAGTGTTGCTAGACAATCTCCACTCCAAGATTCATCAAATTCTTACAGACCGTGAGAGACTCCCACTGTTAATGGATCACTAATATCCGGGCATCGCGAAACATTTACAAAATACACAGACAACCCCATAACATAGATGAGAACCACAAACCACCACCTCTTCGCCTTTTCACCTGCCTCATTTCACTCGCCGAAATGTGAGCCTCGTGCCTTCCGCTCACACCAGAACTTTTGCGGTACAGTATTCGGAGCTCGGCAATGACTCAACCGGCTGGTTGCATGCTGCATTTTCAGCCACGCCAAGTATCCCTAGGTCACCACGACTTCAGCTGAACAGCAGAATATGGCGAAGAACTTCAGAAGACAACAAAGATATACGAGTGTTTCAAGCCACCTCGTACTACTGCCGCTTTCAACAAGTATATAGCTAAGTCGAAAATCCATCTTGCTTTCATATCATCCTTCTCATCTCAACACAATTCTCTCATCCATCTCATTCTCCAACTTACAACTTCTTTGCCTACCTACCCTTCGTCAACACAACGATGGCATCAGAATCAACATCAACAATAAAAATCCTACCCGCCGAAACAGAAGATTACCTAACCATAGCACAACTAGAAGCGGATGTTTTCCACGATGATCCATTTTCCACCGTAGCATTCGGTGAACTCCGAGGTTCTCCTTCAAGGTACCACGCCCGTTTCTCATCTCATCTCCCTTCTCATCTCTCCTCTCATCTCCTCATCCACCATTCTCGTAAACATACAAAACTAACACTCCCAGCATCAACCACCGCGCAACAACCCTCTCCGCCACCTCCTCAAAACCAGGAGAGTCCAGCCTCATAACCAAAGCCATCACCGACAACGGGACAATCATCGGTGCAGCTATCTGGAAACTCGTGACTGAGCGGAATCCAGAAGAAGATAAAGCTAAAGCCGAGAAATCGGAAGACAAAGAGATGAAACATGAAGACTGGGGCGAGACAGCAAATCTGGATTTCTGCGCTGATGTTTTCGTTAGAGCTGATGAGATTATGCTTACTTCTTGCAAGGGGTTGCCATACGCCAGTACGTCTCAATTTCTCTCTTATCCTTCGTTTACTCCCTTTCCTTACTCTCTCCACTTATTCTCCCATCAAATCAAACGTACTAACACCCGAAAAGAACTCTGCTCTCTAACCACCCATCCCAAATATCAACGTCGCGGAATCGGGACGAAACTCCTAGAGGCAGGCTTAAAAGAAGTAGATAAACGGGGACTCCAATGTGTATTAGGAGCTAGTAAGGAGGGATTAGGGCTATATAAAAGATTTGGATGGGAGGTTGTTGAGGTTATGGGTATTAATCTTGAGACGTATGAGGGAGGGGAGGGGATGGGGAGGGATGAACATGTTGTTATGTGGAGATTTGGATCTGTGGGGGAAGTTGTGGAGTGAGTGACGAGTGATGAGTGATGAGTTCTTGAAAGGAAGTTTTAAGGATTGTGCATTAGAGAAGAAAGGAAGAGGTCGTGGAGTAATGCCCGTAGTAAGAATAGACTTAGAGCTTGCGCATCATCTAAAATTCAATAACAACGATACTGCAGCATCTACTCCTCTAGATCTGAAGTAGGAGTAGAAGCTTCACCCATCTCGAATGTCCATCATCTCAATTACTGTATTTGAGCCCAATAAACGTAATGAGATGTCTCATTTTGAGTCCACGATCTGCTGAGAATACATCAATTACTCAATGATTCATTCGTTACATATCCCTTGCATGAAGGAAGCTACATGAGGATATAATGAGGGTCAAGGACAAGGACAAGGACAGAAAAGTGGGAAATGTAATCTCCAAGCTCCCATCTGCGAAGCATTGGAAATTTCTCCGAGCAATTCTTGACTTTTCTTCCTGGATGTCTGAGCACCGTCTATATTGCGAGAGTTTCTCAAGGTCTCATCCCCACTCTTATTAAAGTCCAAATAGATATGCAGTATATTTCAACAAGACTTTCTTCCGTCCTGAAGTATCGAGAGATCAGGATCAAAAATATAACTATGTAACGTATAAAATAGATATAAAGGCTTTTTCTCTGCCCTCCCTTCCCGTCCCCTCCTTCCTCTAACTCCATATTGATGGGAAGAGCAAAAAATAAAGAAGAGAAAATATGGTTATACAAGGATCTGGTAACCGAGAATGTTCCTCCCATAACTTAATTCCAATGTCCTCTCCTCAACCAAAAACTCCGCACCCACAACAGCAAGAACATCTCCCAAGCCATGCATCATCTCGGCACCATCGACTCCCGAACCCCACTCGCTATACCATAAATACACTAGAAGAATAGCTCGCATCTCAAAAACAACCCCCTTCCGTTCCAAGGTTTAATCGGCCTCGCATCGATAAGCTCGCTGGACTTGGATGCTGTTTACTGTTTGCTGTTTGCTGTTCACTTTTGTATATCGGCAGTATACATTTCCCTTTCCGTCTCCATCCTTAGGCTGAAAATAAACGATGATATTCATAATATACAGCAAACGATGAGTTCGAAAAGCAGAATTCCGAGATACAGAAATACACAATTCATAAACACAATCAAATAGTCAATAGACCACATCCCCGCCTCCTCTCTTTCGCGAAGAAAATAGAACTTACATCTCTATCAAGACCACAGCGGCTTCCTTAGTAAACACCAAGACTTTCGAACGCTTTTTTGTACTTCTCTCGATAGAATTGAAGAACGTGCAGAGAGTGGGAGGAAGTCACTATATATGCAAAAAGACTTAGTGTTTTAGAGAAGGGTAGGAGTAGAGGTGGGAATTTGGAAAGAGGAGTTTTCTCAAGTGGTTGGATGTTGAGGTTGCTGCTTGGCTTAAGCAGCTTGAGATCCGAAATTCGAGAAAAGGTGTAAAAAGTTGAGGTGAAAGCATATTGACGCCGGAGCTCATTTGTAGCTGTACACCATACTGACTGCATTGCAGAGAAACCTATATTGCTGCCAATTCGTAACACTTGATGATTGGTCTTGAATTGGAAAGACAGTCGTCGAAGCTTCGTTGAACTCGGATTCGTGCACAATACCTGTAGATACTTACTGCAGCAGTAAGACATCAAATAAAGCAAGATTGCCGATCGCAACTTTACACGCCATACTAATGTGGTACCAGTTACTTCCTTTCCATGTCTCAGATGAGGGAAATTTTACAAAGACGGAAGGACATGTGATAATGACGCAAGATGGTATGCACAAAGGAAAATTCGAAATGTAAGAAGAAACGAAGATTGATCGAGAACTCGTCATTCTATTCTGGAATGTTGTAGATCTGAAGCCGATAAATTGAGTGAGTAGTCATTGAGACGGTAGCTTGCGTGTTGGAAGATGTCGTTGCAGGCGGGTAAAGGCGTTTGTAACATTGGTAGATCTTTTGAAAGTGTTGTTCCACATTTGATAGGTCGTTGGTGGGGGTCGGAGGTTTGAGCCTAGTCGAGAAGCTGCAAATCGGTAGTTGGGAATATCCCGGATGACTTTGACTTGTGGCCCCTGTATTGATGAAAGGTATGGCCGGCAGTGCTGGAACAAGGCGAGGAAGGCAGGCAAGTGCTTGAAAAACTATCTTCAGAGTTCAGATCAGATTGTACAGACCAGGAGCCTGGAGAACCGAGCAATAGACACATGTTGCCAAATCTCCGAAGTGTGCTGGACCAGACATCAAACCGATCTAATCTTACAACCTTTGTGTAATAATCAGGTTGTATGTCGTTCCACAACTCACCAGATCTCTCCTAGCAGGGTCGCGTGACCCGATCTGCTTCCAGAAGCTGGGCGCATATGTGTAGGTAGTTCGTGAGTTCGATACTCGAAACACCTCTTGTTGGATGTTGACTGCGTAGGCCTGGAATAGCATATTAAAGTTCCCGGAGAGTTTTAGCCATGTTGAAAAGACCGGTCCAAGGCGGGGAAGATGTCCTTGCTTCGTTAGGGTAAGCCATGACCAGTAGTTGGTAGGTGAGGCTGGCTGGTGGGGCTCTAGAACTTCCATGCGGGGTTGATGAGACAGGAAGGAGAAAGAGCATAATCGCCCCCGAATTACTTGCGGAGAGAGATATAGAGAGAGATATGTTTCAATCAGTTGCGGCAATGGCGCTACTCCATCACTTGGGCATTCCTCTTGGTGGCAGCAGCAGATTGCCAACGCTGATGCCACCGGTCGTTGGATGGCGACGTGCATTCCATTCCATTCCAAGGGTTTGAGGTTCGCAACAGATTTCTGCGGGTCTGGAGCAGCATCGCCCTGTCAGGTCTTGGTGTGTCTTGAGCTCCAATCAGAGCCTGCAGTGTGATCTGGTCGCTATGCTGAATATAGTCTGGCACGACGGGCCTTCACAGCTCGTGGGCCACTGAGAAGGGTCTCCGTAGCGATGACAGGCCTGGATGGCGGGTCATTGGACGCTGGTGCAGTGCAGGACGCCACCAACAGCGATCACTGGCCCCTCAGAGCCATGGCGTGTCCACTGCCAGAGCATCCCTGCCGGCCTAAGACGAGGAGGCATTAGCACGCTCGTGGTGGTGGAGGTGGGCGTGGGAATCAATTGTGGATGGGCGCACTGGACTTGGATCGAGCGATGGTTGACCGGTGCAGCAACACCAGTTCAGAGAGAGAATTCGTGACGTCTCGAACTCACCGTCGGAACCATTGTCGTCCACGGCGACGGAGATATTGCTTCTCGAAGAGCGTACCTGATTCGCGTCGTTGTGGTACCAATTTGGATCCTGGCGGTTGTGCGTCCAAGGGTCTTGATAACCCTTTGGTGAGTGATAAGGCTGTTTGTCTCATGCGTGCCGCCTCGATCATCGATCCTTCCCTCACCACCTTTTCCTCTTTTGACTGAGACTTCACCAGTCTTGCTAAGAATTGCAGGATTCCCTTTGGACAGTCATCTCGAGCTCCCAGATTCGCCCACCTCTATTGTTTCAAGGGCTTATATTCCAACGCGTCTACAGTGGCCTTATCGCTCTTCATCCTTCAAAGAAACCGAAATTCTACATTCCTCTATAAATTACTCGCATCTTCTTCTCCAGCTCCTTACATGTCGTGCTGAGGTACATCTTACGACCTCGCAGAATTCACTTCTGCACATCAAGCAGCAGAAATGGCTACAATCGCTCTACCTCGACCGATACCCCACACGCGATCGTCTTCACCTCATCCTCTGACGCCAACTCTTAGCCTCGACAATATCAATACTTCTGCAGCGTGCCCGATCCCAATACCGAATAAACATCTGCCAATATGTCCTCCTGGACCAGCACCAGCAGAGAAACCCGATACTCCCCCCCAATCACCACCTACAAAAGAAGCTTCACTCCCATCTCGCTCGTTGCTCTATCCTCCCGATAAATACAAACAGAAGACAATAGGATCTACATCAGTCTACGAGATCGATGCAGATGGTGTGGCAGCATCGTTGGATCACCTTGCTGGACAGCCCATGCCAGATCCTTCCCAAGTCTTTCCTTGGTTCCACGGCTTGCATCCCAGCAACCACATACAACAGGCATTTTTTATTGCTAGACGGCGCAACCTCAGGAAGACTCCAAAATGTTTGCGAGGCATCACCATTGTAAAGGCTGGTGGGGATTTGAGTTGCTCGAGGCTAAAGGGTGCTATTGCTCCAGAAGAGTTTTTGGGACAAGGTGTGACTGGACAAGGCAAGACCCGATCAGTATTTCGCGAGATTGATCCAAAAGAGGGATTCTCTGTTCGCAACTTTCAGATCCAAGCTGCCAAATCAGCCATGGTCTCGGATATTCTGATATATGGAGACGACGATTTCGAGGTGCAGAAGCTGGCAAAGGATGTTGCTGTGGCACAACAAGCATGGCGAGAAACTCACGACGAGAAGGGACACGAGCTGCCTAGGTATAACACTTTTATCTGCACAAGTGAGTTCCAGGAATTCGAGGAGAAGTACCCCAAGCTCGTTGCTACCGATTCTCGAGGGCAGATGACAGGAAAGGTCATGGACTTCTTTCACCAGGAGAGGGTCGAGATGTGCACAATGACAAAGGCCTCCGAGATCCATCACAACGTCTGGATGGGACCAACTCCAGATCCATCAATTGATCCAGCATTGCTCGGAAGTGATGAGCAATTTGATGTATTCATCGAGTGCAGCGATCTTGGCCGACTCAACTACACTTCTTTGCAAGCTATTGCTGAGGGCCTAGCAGGAGATCAACCACACTATCTTGAGTTTCCTTCATCAGGCAGTATCATGCCACCGACATGGTCTCAGATCGAGGCGGACGGTATCTTGGAAACGTGCAAATGGTTATACAATTTATCACACGGCATACTTCCAGCCGACAGTTCTCAACAGACTGACGCCGAAGGAGACTCGCCTATGCCTTCTGAACCAGAATCGACCAAGGTACGAGAGAGGAAGATTTTGATACATTGCACAGATGGCTACACGGAATCAACACTGCTTGGCCTCTCATACTATACATATGCTACAGGGCTACCTGTGCCCTCAGCATGGCTCGACCTTCATATGTCCAAGCACCGAAATTTCTTTGCTTACCCGTCGGATGTTGCGCTGCTTACAACCATTGCTCCCCGCTTGCTTTCTGAGTCACCTGTCCACGCAGAGAAGTCTCTTCTCGAGATAACAGATCTCGCGAAAGAGGAGCCAGAGTGGATCAAAAATATGGATGGTTCCCTTCCAAGCAGGGTCACCGACTACATGTATCTTGGAAATCTAGGACATGCAAACAATCCCGATCTTTTACGGAACATGGGAATCAGACAGATTCTAAGTGTTGGTGAAACTGCTGCTTGGAAAGATGGCGAGCTTGAGAATTGGGGCAAAGACAATGTGATGGTTGTGCACAGGGTGCAGGACAATGGTGTCGATCCTCTTACAGATGAATTTGAGAGGTGCCTGGAGTTCATCGGTAAGTGTCCCTTCGAATCAGCTACCAGCTGAAATCATCTAACAGACCATAGATCGTGGAAAAGCCAACGGTACCGCGACACTTGTTCACTGCCGAGTCGGCGTCTCGAGATCTGCGACGATTTGTATCGCAGAGGTGATGCGTACCATGGGCCTCTCTTTCCCGCGAGCTTACTGCTTCGTCCGTGCACGCCGACTGAATGTCATCATACAACCTCATCTGCGATTCTCCTATGAGCTTCTCAAGTGGGAGGAGAAACTTCGACAAGACACCCCAGGAGACGGATTCCGAAGAGAATTGGAATGGCCTGATATTGCTCGCGAGGTGGCAGCAATGAACAAGCCATATGCGAGGTGATATTCTATTCGATATGTTTACTATTTACTTGGGATATTTTATGATTTACGAGTTACGACACAACATTTTTACATTACATTCTTTGAGCGATCCTTCCGGCGTAGGAGTTCGGGGACGTTGACCAGGGTGTGGTTTGGCTCCGGTAGCAGCACCTTGGGGTGGGCATTTCGATGTCAAATACTTCTTTTACAACAATTTAGTGGCTTCGACATTCGAAGCAGGGATATCAACAGATTTGGGTTAGGCGTGTCTTTTCGGATATGGAAATAGGATGGTCTGGTATGGATTCAAGGACGACATATCTTTAGGCGAGCTTTTGAGGCGCCGGAAATTGTAGTTGCTAGCGGTTTACTGGAACTGAATTAGGGATACGTTTACAACATATAGTTCGAGTAGGATACATTCTGAGAGGGAAATGGAAAGTTCGAAGTTTTTGATGCACCAACTTCAAGCTTTATAATCATTGGTAGAGCCGTGCATGACACAAGCTGATTCTACTTGCAAGAAGGCTCCTGGTACGGTGAAGAGTGACGACTGTAATCCTTTTTCACACCTGGAGACAAGATTTCAAGTTCCAGATATATGAGCATTGTCACGTGATAATATTATTTGGCGTCCATCCAATGGATCTCCGTTGCTTGAAGAAGTTACGAACTCATTCGAAACAAATTTTCAGCTTTGCTACCTTTCTGTGCGCTTTTGTAAATTCAATTGAATCGGACAGCCGTGGCTCTGATGAAGTCAACGTCCTTGCAGCCTTGTGTTTCTCGCTAGGCAGATACCAGATAAAGTCCAGGCGAACCTCAAAAGAAGCTCAATCTTCTAAACGTCAACACAACATATCAGAGCACAGCTCAGCGGGTCTTCAGGATGAAGTTCAATATCGAGTAAGCATTGTTGAGATTGTTTCAGAGATAGCGTGTTAATGATGGATACAGTGATTTACCGATACTGTTTCCTTACCCAAGGATTTATCCTGGTGAGTTTGCCCCTGGTTGTAGTTGTAGCTTAACCTCAACCTCAACCTCGAAATCCATCAAAACTAACATGGGGAAATAGAACAATATGCGTATGCCATCTTTCCACCTCCTCCTTTACATTACAGCTAATAATGATGGCTATAAAGATACATGTGCGATCTCAAAAGTAAGCCCCCTCATCCCTTTGACCTCGCGATTCTAGAGTCGTGTTCACGTGCTAACATTGATTTGATATTCAGAGACGCTCGATGCAGGAGGTCACTCTGTGCTGGAGATGCCGTCGGGGACGGGGAAGACGGTTAGTTTGTTGAGTTTGATCGTGGCGTATCAGATGTATTATCCTGAGAAGAGGAAGTTGATTTATTGCTCACGTGCGTTTCTTTCCTTTCCCAATCACCGTTTAATCAACTAAATATCTTAATACAGGCACAATGTCCGAAATCGAAAAAGCCCTCCACGAACTAAAAGACCTGATGAAATACCGCAAAGAGCAACTAGGCTACGAAGAAGATTTCAGAGGCCTAGGCTTAACGTCTCGGAAAAATCTGTGCCTGCATCCGAGTGTCAAGAGGGAGAAGAGCGGGGCGGTGGTGGATGCCAGGTGTAGGAGTTTGACGGCGGGGTTTGTGAAGGAGAAGAAGGAGAGGGGGGAGGATGTTAATGTCTGTGTCTATCATGATGTGGGTTGTTTCTCTAGTTCTTGGGACTCGGTGGCTGGATTGGGGAGAAATGAGTTGGAGAGGAGAGGAAAGGAGATGGAGGGATGGTGCTAACAAAGGACAGAATCTCGATTTATTGGAACCTCATAATTTGATTCCGAATGGTGTCTGGACACTGGATGGGATTATGAAGTATGGAGAGGATCATAAGCAATGTCCTTATTTCACCTCTAGGCGAATGGTTAGTAATTATTGTCATCTTGGTCTCCCATCTCATATCAATTACTAACGAGGTCCAGATGTCCTTTTGCAACGTAATCATCTACTCCTACCACTACCTCCTGGACCCCAAGATCGCTGAACGCGTGTCAAAAGAGTTATCCAAAGATTGCATCGTCGTATTTGATGAAGCTCACAACATCGATAACGTTTGTATCGAGTCTTTAAGTACCGATATCACGGAAGATAGTCTGAGGAAAGCGAGTAGAGGGGCACAGAATCTGGAGACGAAGATTGGTGAGATGAAAGAGAGCGATAGCGAGAAATTACAGAATGAGTACGCAAAGTTAGTGGAGGGTTTGAGAGAGCAGGATGAGCAGAGGCAGGAGGATGCTTTTATGAGTAATCCTGCTTTACCTGATGATCTGTTGAAGGAAGCTGTTCCTGGAAATATTCGGAGAGCAGAGCATTTCGTTGCTTTTTTGAAGCGGTTTATTGAGTACTTGAAGGTATGTATTCTGTCTGTCATAGACACCAATTTTCTTGCTGATGGTATATAGACTCGAATGAAGGTCCGACAAGTCATTTCAGAGACACCTCCTTCCTTCCTAGCACATCTTAAGGAATACACCTTCATCGAAAAGAAGCCTCTCAGATTTTGCGCCGAACGTCTCACATCACTCGTTCGCACCCTCGAGTTAACCAACATCGAAGACTATCAACCACTCCAAGAGGTAGCTACCTTTGCCACTCTTGTAGCAACCTACGAAAAGGGCTTCCTCCTCATCCTCGAGCCCTACGAATCAGATACAGCAGAAGTCCCAAACCCCGTCCTCCACTTCACTTGTCTCGACGCCGCCATCGCCATAAAACCAGTCTTCGACCGCTTCTCCTCCGTCATCATCACATCTGGAACAATCTCTCCCCTCGAGATGTACCCCAAGATGCTAAACTTCACCACCGTAGTCCAAGAATCCTACCCTATGACCCTCGCTCGAAAGTCCTTCCTCCCAATGATCGTCACCCGAGGAAGCGACCAAGTCCACATCTCCTCCGGTTTCCAAGTCCGCAACGAACCCTCCGTCGTCCGCAACTACGGCCACCTCCTCACCGAGTTCTCCAAACTAACACCCGACGGCATGGTCGTCTTCTTCCCCTCCTACCTCTACATGGAAAGTATAATCTCCATGTGGCAAGGCATGGGCATCCTCGACGAAGTCTGGAAATACAAATTAATCCTCGTCGAGACCCCCGACGCCCAAGAAACATCCCTAGCCCTCGAGACCTACCGCACAGCTTGCAACAATGGCCGCGGCGCCATCCTGCTGTGTGTAGCGAGAGGAAAGGTATCAGAGGGAATAGATTTCGACCACCAATACGGTCGTACCGTGCTCTGCATCGGCGTCCCCTTTCAATACACCGAATCCCGCATCTTGAAAGCCCGTCTCGAGTTCCTCCGCGAAACGTACCGGATCAGAGAAAATGATTTCCTCTCTTTCGACGCTATGCGTCACGCAGCTCAATGTCTCGGCCGTGTCCTTAGAGGAAAAGACGATTACGGTATCATGGTCCTAGCCGATCGCCGCTTTGCGAAGAAGAGAGCGCAGTTGCCGAAATGGATCGCGCAGAATATCAACGAGGCGGAGGTTAATCTAAGTACGGATATGGCGGTTGGTACGGCGAAGAAGTTTCTCAGGGCCATGGCGCAGCCGTTTGGGGGGAAGGATCAGGATGGGGTTAGTACGTGGGGATTGAGGGATTTGGAGAGGCATAAGGAGATGGTTGAGAATGAGAGTATTAGGGAGTTGAGGAGGTTGGAGGAGGAGGAGAGGAATGGGGTTGGGAAGGAGGAGGGGGGTGGGAATGCGGGGAATGCGGGGGATGGGGGGATGCAGGTTGATGTTGAGGATTATGGGATTGATGAGGATGATGAGGCTGCTATGATGGAGTTGGATGGGTGAAGGAGAGGCAAGACGGTGGAGAAAAAGACAGGCATATTGGAGAAGAAAGCCTCCCATGTTAGATTGTAAGAATATAGGCATATCAGCACATCAGGAATGGAATGTATCAAGAACACGCCTGCTTTGATATAGCTATGCCTAAGTATCCATCGACGATACCACAGGTCGGAGGTATAAACGTTCAATTCATACTCTTCGCCAACGCCCAAAAATTCTCCATCTTAGCCTTCTTCAACACATCTCTAGCCGCGCTATCAGATTCACACACCTTACTTCCCCACTTCCTGAACTGCCTATTCTTCTGCTCGCCCTCAAACACCAACACACATTTATTCAACTCTAGATCCTTCAACTCTCCTTTTTCATCTTCGGCTTTCAACCAATCTTGTAATTGCTCTTGCTTTGTTCCCTCTTTGATCCTGGTAGGTGAATTTTCTGTCCAGTCTATTCGCTGAAGCATGAGCTTTTTGTAGAATCGAATACTGTGTTCACCCCCTTCGACGATTACGAGGTTGAAGCGCGGGTGCATGATACAGGTCCCTGTAAGAGCCATCTGTTCCGCATTCTTCCCAATCTTGAAACGATGTTGTCCGTTAGCCAGATTATTGATCTTGAATACCAGTACATGGATACCCTTCGCAGCATCCTTTTCTTGATTCGTGGCTAATTTCTCGTGTCGTTGTTCCTTGGTGAGTTTTCGATCCTCGTTCATCTCGACGTGAGTCTGGTGTCGTGCTTCGATTTCTCGGTTCACTCTTGCTTCGACGGCCGTGGGATCCTTGACTGCTTCTTCTCCTAGAACTCTCATGAGATTGCCCTTCTTGACTTTTGGTGGTGGCGCAGGCTCGAGACCAAGACGAATCTTGGCTTGTTGTTCCTTCAAATCTGCCATTCGTCTTTGTCGCCTTAACTTGGCTTGTTCTTTAGATGTGAGGAACATAGCTTTTGGGGCTGGCATGTTCTTCTCTTGCGGAGGTTCGAGGAGGACGGGATGCTGAACGTATTCCGTGATAATGGAGTCCACAGTGTCGATCTTCAACTTTTTCGGATTGTCGATATCGTCGTAGTTCTTGCCGTCTACCAGGCCTTCGTCCCACCATTCTATCTCAGGCGGTTCTGCTACTAAGTAATTCTTCTCCGTGTCCAAGTCTTCGTCTATACCGATCTTCCGTGATTGGTCTGCAATACGCTTTTTCATAGCCTCAAGGGCTGCCTGCCTTCGGAGAGCATTTGCCTGCTGGATATATTTGCCCTTCTGGTTGAATACCAACTGCCTCGAATGCCTGTTCTTCAACGTCGCCGTCTGTCCACCCAAACTGTTATCGAAGTATGGGTTATTCCTCGTCTCCTCCGCTGATGGGCCTGCCAGGTCAAGCTGCTTCTTTGGCTGCTTAGCAGCTTTCTCGGGTTGTGGTCGAGCATTTCCAAGGCTGGTCGCAAACTTCGGCGCAAGAGTCTTCGAGGGCTTGTACTGTCCTAGATCCTGGAGAGCGGGATGTAATTCGACATTCAGACCTCCTCTTGCAGGTACACCAGGTGGGTTGGGTGTAAGATTGATTCCAGTCTTTGCTTTGCTGCTTCCCACAGCTGCTGCGACCCTCGCTTTCAAGGATGCCAGCTTTTCTGCTGCAGACTGGGGCTTTCCAACGCGACTCAAGTCATCGTGGCGTGGCGCCAGGATAGGAGACTTTCCTCGGTCCATGGTTGTAGAGTTATTCTTTGTATGCTGAGGACAAGGGAAGTCTTGCTGTGATATTGCCTAGAGAGCTTAGCGTGTCGATAAGGTTAAGCTAACGATCACGTGCCATCCGATAAAGCCAATTTTTTTCTTATCCAGACGATTTTCTGAGCTTCATGCAGCGGGGCGTGAAGAATTGTTCTTAAAGTCCTTTGGTCGCACAGCACATTGTCTGCTCTGACCTTGGGACATCGACCACTATGAATATCTCACAGCCTGTGCCATCTGCCATTGGCAGCGTGGACTTTGGTTTCCTTGGTCCTGCAGAGATCAAAAAGCTTTCCGTCAAGAGGATAGAAAATCCCCAGACTTTCGACACACTATTGCACCCAGTACCCGGAGGCCTATATGACCAAGCTCTGGGCGCATGGGGGGATCATTTGTGGGTTTTCTTTATCTGAGCTTAATTCCGGTTTGCTAATGTCTAAATAGCTGTTCAACATGCAACCTCAATTCGATAGGATGCCCGGGCCATGTAGGCCATATCGACCTCCCAGCTCCTGTATATCACCCCACATTTATGGACCAGCTCCTACGACTGTTACGAGCAAAATGCGCATACTGTCACCATCTAAAGATGTCGAGGAAGGAAGTCAATCGTTATCTATGCAAGCTTCGTTTAATACAGCACGGGCTATTGGGAGCGGCTGAAGAGATCGAGAATATCGAGGTTCTTCAAACCAAGGACGCAGCTTCGGGCGACGACAGTGATGGTTCCGACGAGGAGTCTGCCATTGACATTGTTATAAGGCGACGGAATGCTTTCGTCAAGAAGTCAATCAAGGCAGCGAAAGCCACAGTATGGGAATGGAGACGAGAAAAGAATGAAGGAGTCGCAGAAGCGCGGAGAACGGTTGTCAAATCTTTCCTGAAAGCCATCACATCGAGCAAGGTCTGTGGAAACTGCAACGGAATATCACCAACTTATCGTAAGGACCGGTATGTCAAGATCTTCGAAAAGGCTCTCAACCCCAAGGAGAAACACAAAATGGCCCAGGGCGACTTCCGAGCTGTCAATGCAATAGAAGTTCTGAGCTCGACCAAGAAAGAGAACGGAGACTTCGATGAAGGAATTGCTCATATGGATCTCGATTCGAATGAGGAATCAGACGAAGGCGAAGGGCAAGCTCTGGATGTGAATGGAGACGTCGTTATGGGCGAAGCTTCTGCGAAAGCCTCGAAACCCAAAGTAGCGACATTGCCACAACGCTATGTGAACCCTATGGAGGTCAAGGCGAGTCTGACATTGCTGTTCGAAAAGGAGCAGGATATTCTCTCCCTGGTATACAACTCCCGTTCAACAGCCAAGAGAGCGACAAAAGTGTCAGCCGACATGTTCTTCTTGCAAACTCTTCTTGTGCCTCCCAACAAGTACCGTCCCGAGGCTCGGACTGGAGACGGCGAGATCTCCGAAGCTCAGCAAAATTCCCTCTACAAATCTATCCTGAAGAGCTGTGAAGCGGTGGCTCAGATTCATAATGATATCTCAAATCCTGACAGGGCTCCGGACAATCCAAACCTACGGAGAAGGGATATTTACGACTTGCAGGAAGCATGGTGTCAGCTTCAGGATACTGTAAACTCTCTCATCGATCGAGACAGAAATCCAATACAGGGAGCTGCAGGAAAGAAGAATGAAGATGGTATCAAACAAAAGCTGGAGAAGAAGGAGGGCCTTTTCCGGAAGAACATGATGGGAAAGCGAGTTAACTTTGCAGCTCGTTCCGTTATCTCGCCAGATCCGAATATCGAGACGAACGAAATTGGTGTGCCTCCAGTGTTCGCAAAGAAGTTGACATATCCGGAACCAGTCACGAGTCATAACTTCAAGGACATGCAACAGGCCGTAATCAATGGCCCGGAAAAGTGGCCAGGTGCTGCAGCCATTGAAAACGAAAATGGCCAAGTTATCAGCTTAAGGACAAAGACGCCAGATGAACGTCTAGCGCTGGCAAATCAGCTTCTGGCATCCTCGAATAGCAGTGCCAGCGGTGCCAGGAACAAGAAAGTCCACAGACATCTGACAAACGGAGACGTGGTGTTGATGAATCGTCAGCCAACATTGCACAAACCTTCAATAATGGGTCATCGAGCCAGAGTGCTGCCTGGGGAGAAGACGATTCGTATGCACTACGCCAATTGTAATACCTACAACGCCGATTTCGATGGAGACGAGATGAACATGCATTTCCCGCAGACCGAAGTTGCTAGAGCAGAAGCGCTACAAATTGCCGATACAGATCATCAATATCTGTCTTCTACGGCTGGAAAGCCTTTGCGAGGTCTGATTCAAGATCACATTTCAGTCTCCGTCTGGATGTGTAATCGAGACACCTTCTTTGATCGCGCTTCGTACCAACAGCTAATATACAATTGCTTACGTCCTGAAAGCGGTCACATTGTTGGAGAGCGGATAGAAACTGTTCCTCCAGCTATCTTGAAACCAGTCCCACGCTGGACTGGAAAGCAAGTCATCACCACAATTCTGAAGAACATCACCCCCGTCGACTGCGCGCCTATCACACTGACCAGCAAATCTCAAGTTCCAGACAACAGATGGGGCACCAAATCAGAAGAGGGTGTAGTTCACATCAAAGGCGGAGAATTCATCACTGGCGTTCTTGATAAGGCACAAATTGGACCTTCTGGAGGTGGACTCATTCACTCGATGCATGAAGTTTATGGCCCTACCGTGGCAGGAAAGATGCTCAGCATACTAGGACGGCTTTTGACAAAGTTCTTGCACATGAGGGCTTTCTCTTGTGGTATGGATGATCTACGCCTCACGCCTCAAGGAGAAAAAGATCGCAGAGAAAAGCTCGAAGCTGCCGACCGCATTGGTCTTGAGGTAGCCTCCAAGTATGTCACTTTGAGCGACCAAAAGCCCAGTGATACAGACCGGGAACTCCTCCAGCGATTGGAAGATGTCCTTAGAGACGATTCGAAACAAGCTGGTCTTGATACCCTGATGAACAAACAATCTGGAGATCTCTCTTCTGCCATCAGCATGATTTGCCTTCCTGGAGGTCTGGTCAAACAATTCCCAAAAAACCAGATGCAGAATATGACAGTCTCTGGAGCGAAGGGTAGCGCTGTTAATGCAAACCTCATTTCCTGTAACCTCGGCCAACAAGTTTTGGAAGGTCGCCGTGTACCGGTCATGGTCAGCGGAAAGTCGTTGCCATGCTTCAAGCCTTATGAGACACACATACGAGCAGGAGGATACATTGTCAATCGTTTCTTGACAGGAATCAGACCCCAGGAATACTATTTCCACGCGATGGCTGGAAGAGAAGGTCTTATTGATACTGCCGTCAAAACTTCCCGTTCTGGATATCTTCAACGATGTCTCATCAAGGGAATGGAAGGACTGAAGGTCGAATATGACACTTCTGTCAGAGACTCGGATGGGTCCATGGTTCAATTCTTGTACGGTGAAGACGGGCTGGAGCCGACCAAACAGAAGCACTTGCAAGATTTCAAATTCTTGCTGGAGAATATTACCTCAGAACTAGCACAACTGAACTATGGTGATCCAAGGTACGCCACGATATTCGACGAGAAGGATGCCATTGTCAAGCGCATGAAAAAGGCTGTGAAGCACGCCAAAGCAAACGACAACAATGGTCCTGATCCCGTCCTTGCAGACTTCAATCCGGGCAAGTATGGGTACGCAACATCGGAGAAATTCTACGACGCTTTGACGAGCTATTTGAAGAGTAATCCGGATGGACTTGTCAAGGATAAAGAGAATCCCAAAGGTGTCGGTGTCCGCAAAGCCCTTGAACCCGTCTTGATGGCCAAGTACCTGAAGTCTGTCGTCGAGCCGGGAGAAGCCGTGGGCATTGTCGCAGGCCAGTCAGTTGGTGAACCATCGACACAGATGACGCTCAATACTTTCCATTTGGCAGGACATTCTGCGAAGAACGTCACGCTTGGTATTCCTCGTCTCAGAGAAATCGTCATGACAGCAAGTAACCACATCTCGACCCCAAGCATGACACTACGTGTAAACGAGGAGCTCTCAGAGGGAGATGGCGAAAAGTTCGCCAAGGCCATCAGTGTCCTCTCTCTTGCAGAAGTCTTGGATGAGGCCACTGTCGAAGAACGCATCGGCAAGGGTGTCGCGTATGGCCAAGCCAAGATCTTTGACATTCACATCAAGCTTTTCCCTTCCAAGGAGTACACGGAAACATATGCTATCAGCGTCTCAGATGTCCTACTTACGTTGGAAAAGAAGTTTGCTTCCAAGCTTCAACAATTCACTCGGAAAGCCCTCGGCAAGAAGAAGACCGAGAAAAGCTTAAAGTCTGCTGCAAATACTGCGGCGGTGCCTGAAATCGGGAAGTCTGTCGGTACTATCGAGGAAGCGAGAGCTTCAGCAGAACGTGAAATGAACGAAGACGACGATGACGACGATGGAGACGATGATGCGACAAACGATAAGCAAAGGGCGAATCGTGCCGAAGCTGTCAGTTACGCGGCAAACGATGACGATGATGACGCTGTCCAAGCTCAAGCCCAAAAAGAAGCAGACCCCGTAGCGGACGATGAAGAGATGGAAGACGAGGGTATCGGAGGCTCACCTCGAGAGCATGCTAGTGACGACGAAGAAGAGCAGCCAAACAAGGGTCGTGCACAAAGTCAAGCCGTGACCGCTGCTGCAGAAGAGCGCGAAGCTCGAGTCATGAAGCAATGCAACGATATCGTCAAATTCCGCTTCGATGAGGAAGCTGGAGAGTGGTGTGATATCACCATGGAATACGATGCCGAAGTTCCAAAAGTGCTCATGCTTTCAATCGTCGAGGATGCGTTGAAGCAGACTCTCATCCAGCAGATCCCAGGTATCGAGGCCTGTACCTACGTCCCGGATGAAGAGTTGAAGGATTCTGAGGGCAATAATATCAAAGTACCTGTCGTTCACACAGCAGGTGTCAATTTGAAAGCTATGCAAGCCTATGCAAGCTTCATCAACCCAAACACGATATCTACCAACGATATCGCAGCAATGCTTACCAACTATGGTGTCGAGGCTTGTCGTGGTGCCATCGTGCAGGAGTTGTCTGGCGTTTTTGGTGGTCACGGAATCAGTGTCGACAACAGGCATTTGAACTTGATCGCAGACCACATGACTAGAGGGGGAGGGTTCAGTCCCTTCAACAGAAATGGAATGAGAGGAAGCGTCAGTCCGTTCATGAAGATGAGTTTCGAGACCACTGTTGGTTTCTTGGCAGATGCTGTCACCGATGGCGACTGGGACGATCTGTCGAATCCAAGTTCGAGAATCGTTATTGGGAGGATGAGTAAGGTTGGAACTGGTGCTTTTGATGTACTCACCCAAGTCCCGACAAGGAAGGGTGATGAAGAATAAGCTGTAATTTAAGAGCTGATGATGGTATAAAGATTCCCAATACTGGCGTTAGGTCATGGCTGGATGTTTGCCTGGAGTTCTTGGTACATAGCTTGGTACATAGCAAAAGTCATGCAGAGCGGCACTTGTTTGAATTGATATTTTCAAGCGTTCAATACCTCCTATAGCCCAATTGCATCTTTATAGTCTTCTGCTTGTGACATTCATCCTCTGCCAGCCTATGAGTGGCGTATGAAAGCTCCCTCTAAGCGAAGATGCCTACAGCCTCACCTTCACTTCCAAATTTCAACCTTATTTTTCAAGCCCCTAATAACCTTAAATAAGCAAATCAGCTTTCACCTGGTCACCAGCCAAACACAAAAACTTCTCGAAGGCGCTGGCTGTCATACACACTGGGATGATGGTTAGTGTGCAATAGCTTAAATAGTGCTAATGCCATCGATGAGGGTTTTTAAACCACCCAGCTAAGACTCTATCCACCTCTGGTTGGAAAAGCTTGCCGTTCTGAAGCATCCGTCTCGCGAGGCTGAGTTGTTCCTGGGTGTGTATTTTTTGCATTTTTGGTAGTTTTTGGTTTTGCCCTTTTCGGTTGGTTCGAAGAACCGATGCAAAGGTGAGGTAGAAGATTAAGCGAGGTAGTTTTTCAGTTTTGTTTGTTTATTTTCTATCGGGTCGCTTAATTCGGTAGATCAAAATTGAGTCCGCTTAGATGCAATGAAAGTAAAACTCCTTTGCAACTCCTTGAAATATTCTCTATTCTTCATTGACTATCGATGCTGTGTATATATCCTTTACTGAAGTGTTTCACGAATTTCCCACAAGTATGGCTCGGGTTCGGCTTCTCCGTTGCAGTGTATATGTGCTATTCTACGCTGGGTCAGGATCCATTGCAATTGAAGTGGGACGAAGAGCTCAGCTGCTTCTCACTGAATGCCCTCAGTTGCTCACCCGTATTCCTGACTGCCACCTGTCTCTGTCTCTCGTCCATGGTCTGGACCGTCATATTTGACACCGTATATACACATCAAGACTATGAAGATGATCTCAAGGCAGGTATTCGAGGAGTTGCTGTGTTGCTGTACGTTTATCTTCTCTATGATTCAGGAGAGTGTTGACATGGTCTCCTTCTAGCGGCCGTAAAGGCACAAAACCAGTGCTTGCTCTTCTCTCGGCAGTGCAAGTGGGTACCTTGATCTTGGTTGGAAAATACGCAACTTTTGGGCCAATCTTCTTTGTGTTCAGTTGTGGGGACACTGCCATCTCGTTGTCTTGTATGGTGTTGATGGTAGAATTGGAAAGCCCCGAAGACTGCGCGTGGTGGTTTGGATGGGGAAATTACCCGATTGGTGCGAGCATGGTGTTGGGATTGCTTGGGGAGTATGTACTCAAGAGGCCCGACTTGAGCTGAGAGGCATTTGCATAGATAATCAAATGATATAGGAGAGGTTTCTCTGGTGATGGACTACTGCCTGTTTGGGGTGCAAAACGAACGCTCTTCTACATCGAGTGTTAAAAGGGTACGGTAGGCAGGTAGGAAGATTGAACTTGTGCATGCATCTTTCTCATTGGGTGCAATGAGAAAGATCAGTATGTATGGCAATATCTCTGTATCAAATGCATGAACGCATGCCCAGGACCTGGGAAGGCAGCGGACAGGTGTTGAGAGTATTTCAAGGACGGACAGATAATCGAATGATTTCAGAATAAGTTACTGCTCGGGTCCTTTTCTCTAGAATAGGTCTTTCGACGTCAACTTTCAAGAGTTTCCACCTCGGCAGTTGCTTTTCATCATAAATCAAGGTGTCATAATGTTGAGAAGATCTCAAGGGTGGTACAAAAATTGGTGATAAAGTGCATCAGTCTATCCCGACTAAGTTCAAGCGACAGAAGTCGAAGGACAAAGTCAAGGATTCAGTCAGACCCGGTCCGCTGAAGGCTGGGTCATTGAGGAGCATCTTTCGAAGGCCCGAGGGGATATTACTTTGGAAGAGTCCAACTGAAGAGCCAAGGGGGGAATCTCTAGTGCCACCTCAAGGCATACTCGACAGCTTTCCTCGACTGGTGGGAGCGTATTGCCAACGGAAGAGTTAGCAATTCTGAAAATCTACCTCGTCTATACCACTGGAGCTTGGTCCAATAATATTTAGATCGAGATTCAATCTGGGGCGCTGGAAGGGTGGCGCTGGGTAACGGTCGCCCACAAGCAAGTGGAGAGAGCTATGCTATGGAAACTTGGAGGTAGTCCATGGAATGAGCCGGGTGTGTCTTGTGGGATCGCTTGCGATACCGGCATTCCACCCAAAGCTCTCCCAAATCCGTATGCACTTACTGCTTACCTAAGTAAAGGCAGTAAAGAGGGAGCTCATTGAGCGTCCGGTGTTGAGTATTGTTCAATGTTGTCATTAGCTCGGAAGCATGCAGAATTTTCCTCGAGGAATTGGCCTTGAGGTCTACATTGTTCGTTGGCCACCCGTGTGGCACTCAACAAAACTTCGATACGTACTTTTTGCGCGCTCTCATTGTACGTCGCACCCTTGGAGATTCTCAGAAACTAACAAAGGAGCAAACAGGTGTTGAGGGTTTCTCAAGGATGGTTGTCTACTCGTGTTAAGACATATACCTTCCTAAGCAGACAATTGAGCGATTTCAGAATAAGTTACCGCTTAGGCCCTTGTCTCCAGTATCGGTCTTTCGACGTTAACTCTCAACAATTTCCACATTGGCAGTTGCTTTTCATCATGAATCATTGAGAGGATCTCAAAGGGGTGGCACAAAAAGTGGTGATGAATTACTCGGCAAGCCGGTAAAATCAAGTCTATCCCGACGAAATTCAAGCGACAGAAGTCGAAAGATCAGGTCAAGGGATTCATTCCCGTCCATAGAGGCCGAGGAGAATAGGCAATCCAGAAGCATCCACGACCGGTCTCGGTTTTATCATCTTCAGGGGAAAATGTGGGGGTCGTCTCTGTCAGATGTTAGTGCTCGCTGCCTCTGAAGGGGAAAGAATTCTGGAAATATGAATCGGTGTGCAACGAGCAGGAGGGATGGCAAGAGGATGTGCGTACATTGAAGAGCCGAGCGCGATAGGAGCCGACATCCCGGGATCCTCGTTCATACTAGCTCCAATCTGAACTTATTCCGGGAGGGAGGGCATGTATACTCATAGGAAGTAGCATGATGTTGTCGTATAGTGTCGAACTTTGAGGAAATCTCAGGTTGTGACAAAGATTGAGCAGAAATACCGCTGAGGGTATGTTCAGCATCGCACTCTCAGAACTGTACCACGTCTGTCCTTCCTGCAATGCTAACCACTCCTTTCGGAAGGCTAGGTATTGTATGGAAGTTTTCAGAACGAGGATGTATCATCATAGAATGACTGGATAATGAACGGGGATTGGGGCTCTGCCGTAGCATCAGTACTTAACATTGAAGTCTCGGATGGGGGTTGCACTTATCTCAGAACATTGGTGACAGTGAATGAAATGTCTTCTCCCAACCATATATGAGGTTGCCTAAGCAGCGACACATGCGTCGGCGAATCAGCGCGCGCTGATGATATGCTGGCCGGTAGGTAGAAGTCTTTCTTACTGTCAACACCCAAGTGGGATCAGGGACTCAACTTTGAAAACCCTGATGGGCCAGAAGTCAAGCAAAAGGCGAGCAGAGTCTTCCGATTTGAATCTACCACCGACGCTTCAGAAGATCCTGTCGCCTGAAGATCGAAGGTGATAAGTGTAATCTGGTGGCCATGTGGTGGGTGAAAGATTGTGTTGAAGCGTGGAAAATGAAGGCGCGAACTTAGCGCGTAATCGCGAGGAGAGGAGGGGACTCAAACACACCTGAGTATTTGGTGGCTAGTCGTATATCGTGGGAGAGTAAGGGTGCGTGTGGATGGAATGTTATTGATTTGTTGTTAGATTGTTATGTTGTCGGATAGTTAGAAATTGAGGTGTGGATGATTGAGCGCGAAGTTGTTGCGCAAAGAAAATATTCGAAAGAGCGCAGCGGCTAGAAATTACCTACTTGACGTGGATGCACGTGGAAGCAAGCGTGCGGTTAGCGCCTGCAGAATTTATCGACTTGATAGCATGACATGTGAGAGGTAGGAAGTGAATGTTTGGCGCCAATGTTAGGAAAAAGGGCATTGTTTGTATAGTCAACAGGCATCCGCTTACTGGGACTGGGCAACAGAAACCATACAACGGATTTAAAGTGCGGCAAAAGTATTCATAGGAAACATGTCGACTGCATACTCAGTGCCGACTCGTTAGGCTCCTAGGCATGATCATCAAGGCAGCTTGTTGACTCAAATGGAAGATCATGTTCAAGAACCAAGCAAGATTAAGATCGTAATCAAATTGTATCCTCCACCTCCATGACGAGGCGCACATTATTCGACAAGCTCTCGAGCACCTGTCATGAACACAATTGCTCCTTCGACGATAGTCTTCACAACCTCAACTTCGTGCTTCGTCCTTGGCGTGTAGATGAGTAGGTAATTGTTTGGTACTAATGTCCCAGCCAGTGTCATCCTCTCGCCCCATTTCTTCTCGATGACTTCTTTACAGTCAGACGGACTGAGACATAGGTGCAGTGAATAGTCTCCATGACCACCATCAGCATGGACATGGGCTACTTCTCTCTTGGTCTTTTTGGCAATGGCATGAGGAGTTTCAATTCCGTCTGCGATCAAGATTGCTTCTCCAGACTTTTCCAAAATTGAGGTCCTGACAACAACATGAACAGAGTGCTTTGTCACCAACTCGTCGATTGCTTGAGATAGAAGCTGCCAGCTGTCAGCTTGCGAGCTAGGCCGTCTCAGGGTAAAACTGACCTGGTGCATATCTACATCACTCCTCTGAGTAGCTTGTCGATGTGGAGCCATGAATCTCAACATTACAGGTCGTGGCCCATCTCTTTCTGGCAGTTTTGGCAAGAAATTTCTGTTTCCAACATGGTGGCCACATTTGGCGATCTCTTTCGGGTTGTCATATGATTCCAGAGCAAACGGTTTCGATCTGAGAGGAGAGAGACAAAGCTGAAGTAGGTAGCCAAAGAAGTTCTGAGGAAGAGCAGTGTCGGCGACTTGAAGCCACTCGTGATAGCTCGCGAGGAAAGTCATGTTGGATATTGGGTACTCCGTGCGTTGCTGGCAAGTACCACACAAATAGAAATATATGGTGGAAGGTCACTTTCTTCTCATGGTGCCAAGAAGGTCATGGGCTTTTGTACTTCAACTCAGCTATATGTAGTGAATAACGATCCACGAGTATTGACGTCGGTACGAAGTCAGCTTGTGACCCTTGTCAAGCTGTTGGGCCAATCAAGAGAGTCAGCTCGTAGAACAGTGAGACAGACGTTCACGTTGGCCACAGATACAACAACTCGCAGGATTTCATGCCCAAAACCCTTACACCGCTTTATGTGCCACTACGAGAAGGAAAGGAGGTCTCTTCATTTCATCAGCCCACTGGGGGGTCTCGCTGATTTGGTCTGGAGTTGGACCCCACTCCTCGAGAGCTGAAAGAGTAAATCCTGCTTCAAGAAGCATCGTAACATATGTCGAAACTGTCCGATGTTGCTTGATGACCCCCTCTGCTAACCAATTCGAAGTCCGAGGTCCTTCGTTTAAGTAGCCGTCCAAGGGCCAAATGGTCTCGCCCTCCGAGTCTGGTACAAATGTTGGGTTTCGTGGTGCCGTGAAGATTGGGTGCTCGACAGAAAATACGAGCTTCCCTCCAGGCTTCAAAGTCATGAAGATCCGCGAGATAAGACTAGAGAGGTCATTGAGATAATGCAAGGTCAAGGAGCTAAAGACAATGTCGTATTTGTTGGAGGGTAATTCGACAGCCTCCAGGTCTGCTTGTGTATACGTGATCGCGTTGTCCAGCGGAAACCCTCTAGCTTTGGAGAGCATCTTCTCTGAAACGTCGATACCTTCGACAGTGATGGCCCCATTTTCTCGAGCCCAACGGCATACCCAGCCAAAGCCACAACCAAGGTCGAGAAAGGTTGAACCCTGAGGATCTGGAATGAGGGCTTTCAAAGCTGGCCATTCCGGAGTGCCAGGGAGGCCTTTGACCTGACGAGGGAGTTGAATGTACTCCTTAAAGAAGCCCTCATTGTCGTAGATATTTTGGGCCATTGGATCGGTCTATCCAAGGGGATGATGGGGAACTTAGAAAGCCAGATGATAATGCTGGTAACTTTCAAGAACGCTTAGGCGTAGTCGGGTGAAGCCGGAGTAGGAAGAAACAACTTTGGTGACACATCCAAGAACCACAATCATTCGCAAACTGGCATCGGCTTATAGCTAATCTGGAGGCATTGATAGAAATCTGGAAGAGGGACTGACAGACCAGCCACTGACACGACAACCTTGGAACTCCATAATTGTGCACGTGATCATTGAGTCACTGAGGTCGGTGCTTGCTTGGCAGCTTTTGGCCGATCACGGCATGGTCCTATAATTTTCTTTGGTTTTCAGGAAGAAAACACAACTTCAAGACTCAGCCATTGGTTCTTCTAGACATAACATCATGTCCGAATCAGTTACTCCTGTTGGATTGGCTGTGCCAACCAAGAAGCCCGCAACGAATGGTGCTACTGAAGAACCCAAAGACACGACTCATACCCCATCTCAACGGTACCTGTCTACGAGAGGAGGCTCTTACGGTGTATGAGGCCCTAATTGAGTTGGTTCCGCTACATTCAAAGCTTACTTGGTACAGCTATCATTCGAGGAGGTTGTCTTGAAGGGTCTTGCAGCAGATGGTGGGCTTTTTATACCAGAGGAAGTCCCCGCACTACCCCGCGATTGGGACTCAAAATGGAAGAACTTATCCTTCTCCGAACTGGCGTTCGAAATCCTTTCTCTCTATATCTCTCCCTCAGAGATCCCCGCCGCAGACCTCAAAGATATTATCAATCGAAGCTACTCGACGTTCCGTGCACCAGAAACTACACCTCTTGTCACCTTGAATGAGAAGGACAACTTGTACCTGCTAGAGCTGTTCCATGGACCTACATTCGCATTCAAAGATGTTGCACTACAATTCCTAGGAAATCTTTTTGAGTACTTCTTGGTGCGAAGGAATCAGGGCAAGACTGGCAAGGACAGGCATCACCTTACAGTTGTTGGCGCAACAAGCGGTGATACAGGTTCTGCAGCAATCTACGGTCTGCGAGGAAAGAAGGATGTATCTGTCTTTATTCTACACCCTAAGGGGCGAGTCAGCCCGGTCCAGGAGGCGCAGATGACTACGGTGCTGGATGCAAATGTTCATAACTTGGCCGTTGAAGGTAGTTTCGATGATTGTCAGGTTAGTACGGGCAAAAATCTATCATTCCACTGCTAATATTTGGACAGGACACTGTCAAGGCCCTATTCGCAGATCCCAAGATCAACTCGACACTAAACCTCGGAGCTGTCAATTCCATCAATTGGGCACGAATCCTTGCTCAAACCACATACTACTTCCACGCATACTTCACTCTTACGAAATCTCCTTCATATAAAACCGGTCATAAGGTTCGTTTTGTTGTACCTACTGGCAACTTTGGTGATATTCTGGCTGGTTACTTTGCAAAGCGCATGGGTCTTCCTTCAGAAAAGCTCGTCGTTGCCACAAACGAGAACGATATCTTGGATCGTTTCTGGAAGGCTGGCAAATACGAGAAAAGGGAGGTTAAAGGCGCGGCGGCAGAAGGAGGCATTGCTGAAGATGGAGCGAAGGCACACGAAGATGGTGTGAAAGAGACACTCAGCCCGGCGATGGACATTCTGGTATCGAGCAACTTCGAGCGATTGTTATGGTTCCTGGCATACGAGTATGCTGCTGGAGCCGGAATGGACGATGAGTGGAACAAGAAGCAGGCAGGTCAGGAAGTCGAAGCCTGGCTGAAGGAATTGAAGTCGAAAGGAGGCTTTGAGGTACATCCAGAGATCCTCAAACTTGCAAAGACAGACTTTGAGAGCGAGAGAGTCAGTGACGAGCAGACGTTGGAGACTATCAAGCAATTCTACTCAGGCTCGGGTGCCAAGGGTGCCTATATCCTGGATCCTCACTCTGCTATTGGTGTTGCGGCTGCTTTACGGTCAATAAAGCGCACATCACCTACCGAGACTCATCACATCTCATTGGCTACAGCACACCCTGCCAAGTTCGCGAATGCTGTGGACTTGGCGCTTAAGAACGAGCCAGGGTTCAGCTTCGACACTGTCCTTCCCGAAGAGTTCGTCGGACTGGAAAAGAAAGAGAGGAGAGTAAGAACTGTTCCTAAGGGAGCTGGTTGGGAAGGAGTTCGCACAATAGTAGAAGAAGAAGTTGAGGCGGAATTGAAAGGAGCAAGATGATTCTATCAATAGGTACAAAAAGCAAAAGCATTTCGACGTCCTCTCTATCCCATTCCCCAAGAGCATTTCCCTCCATCATACTTGAACATTATATTTATCACCCTTGACAAGTCCTTACATTCGTCGTTCTCCTCCAACATCCCGCATAGCGCTGACAGCCTGTTTCAGTTCCTTGTCCTTATCTTGTGTCGAATCGGTCGATGCCGTATCTTTTCCTTTCAAATCCTTCTTCGATATCCTGTCTTTCTTGTCGATGATGGCCCAAACTCCCTCGTCCCAGAACTCGCTGATGGCTTCTCTGATCTTTCCTCCTGCCATGATTTTGTTTGATTGAGCGAGAAACTTTTTGCTGTTTCTGAGATATTTGAGGTCTGAGTTTATGTGTGTCTATTGGAAGATGTGAAATTGAATTCCCGTGTTTTTTCTTTGGGGTTGAATATTATTTGGTGTTTTCGAGTGGGGGTTGAGGGGAGAGGGTAAGCGTCGCTTATATTTGAGGCTTTTAACAACAGCTGATCAATTTTTTCTTCTTCGGTATGACAGATCTGCAAAGAAATGTTCGAAAGCAGATAGAATATATTTTGATGTATGATATTTGTTAATGGACTGTTCTGAAGTTAAGATTGAGTCTATAAAACGGGATGATGTGGTAGTCGACTTAGCGGCACGTTTAGCTCCGGTAGTCTACCAGATGTCAAGCTTGTCGATGACGATTGGGAACAGCTGATGTTATAACTTTTTTTTAGTATTCGCACATAGCTTTAAGAGTGTTTCGTTGGTTGAAAGTTCCTTGGGGTTACTGCTAGGCTACACTATATATGAGCGCTATTTTTGACAATGGGTGTTTGCTCTTCTTGAGGCAGACGAGGAGAAATTGATCAATGAAGAGTGAAGTTTGATGGTGGAACGACTTTCTAGCTACTCTGCAACCTGAATATCACGATTACCAGTGGAAAGTGGTGAAATATGAAGCTCAATGCAAATCAACATCGTCGACAGCTAATGAGATTCTGAAGCTTGATTCGGTTCCTAGGTTACTAAGTATTGACATGGTCCCAATCACTGTCCTACTCCATACCATAATATTTGAACGGGCAAAGGACATAGTATTTTTGGTCCAACCTGCTGGATTATAAATGAATATACGACTCTGCAAGAGTACAAAATGATGAGAAAAGCGCAGGGTAGAAACTCATCGTGATTGACATGAAAGTCATCCATCGTATTCTTCGTCGCAAGATCTATTCCCAAACTCCAAACAATGAACCAAAACTCCAGATCCATGCGACCTTTTGTAAGAATACCAATCCAAGTTCAGACTCTCATTTCCATCCTTGGCTTCCTTCTTGATGTCCCCAAATCATCCTGAACGTTGTCAATCCCACAGTCCACTCTCAATGCACTCACTTATCACTCACATCCAAGCATCCCATCTCCAACCCTTTCCCTAGCGAGCTTTGCCAACCGGTCTCCCACTAGTCTCCCTATACAACCTATTGATCTCCCCCACAATCCTCGCCGTCTCCCTCTCACCAGTCGGCAACTTATGCCCCAATTCAAACTCCACCTTCCGCGCCGTCTTCTTACTAAAATGCTCCCCGTACAGAGCATGGCTCTCCTCGTTAAACGGATCTACCGTGCCAATAACATGTAAACTGGGAAGATTAATCAACTCACCCTTCTCTTCTTCCGTCAATCCACATACGAGTGGTGGGTATACTGCGTTCAGAAAGATCCCGAATTTGAACTGTCTGGATTTAGTTCCTTTGAGTAGTGGTTCCTGAGACATGGAGGCTTTGAGTTGTTGTTCCAGGACTAATCCAGCTGCGCATTTGGCTCCTTGACTGAAGCCCATTATGCCGATGAAGTTCCTTTCCGGATCCGCGAGGGTCTCGTGGAGGAGTTTATGTGTTTCCTCGGGCAGGTCATCTGGGACTCCAGGTTTGGTCCAGCGGTAGAAAGGTCCACAGCCTTCGAAGATGGGCATCACGCCTGGTCCGGGAGGAGCCTCGAAGGGGGCGTCAATGAAGAGGAAGTCGAAGGTTGCAGCTAAGGCTCGTTGGATCCGGATGGTTTGGATATTAAAGATGGTGCGGTTTGTGCCACCGCCGTGGAGGCAGAGGATGGTGGGCTTCTTGGGGCCAACGCGGGATGGGCCATTGGGCTTAGCGAGAGATCCGCGTTGAATGGTCATTGTGATAGGGTGAAGGGGTTAGCTTGAGCTTGAGTATGAGGGGGGGTGTGAGTGATTGGCTAAGGCGTCCAAGAAGAGTAGCCGGAAACCGAGTAGTCAAGGGTGTATCCGAGGCGCTCAATCGTGAAAGAGTCCAAGGTCTCAATAGCAGGGGTCCAAGCTGTCAGCCTTGTCCCGTGTGTGAGTGGTTGACCGAAAGTGTAGTTGAGTAGACCCAAGATCTGAGTGGCTGGTATCCAAGAATGAGACCACGTTCCGAGATCAGATGGCAACCGAAGATGTGAGTGGTAGAAAGTGTTAGCGCTGCCGACTATTCGGGAAGGGTGAAGGTTGGGGATGTCTTAATCGGAGTTCTGATTGAGTTTCGGGGTTCAAGCAGCTCGAATTTTCGGGACATTCGATGCAGATGTGCGGCACGAAGAAGTTTTATGAGTTGCAGTCTCTTCGGAATGATGAGATTCTGGACCGGAGAAGCTGCCGAATAGTGAAGAAGATGCAGAATGAAATTCAGTCCAACGGCGACCGAAAGTATTTATTCTGATTGAGAAAGAGTCCCTAGGTACATTACTTCACGGTGAGTTCGATGAGAATAGATTTCAGGATCCGTAAGGACTTGAACATCGGCCAGTTTCAATTGTGGTGAAAGTCTGCTGCTAGTATCGTGAAATGGAGATAAGTCACGTGACAGCATTTATTCTATCATCGAAGAGGCTCTGCATCTTGCCTCCGAACCACTTCGGACACAATTCAAATCTACTGAATCGCACGTAACTTCCTTCCCAACAGAATGGGCTAATAATCTGCTGTTGAAGTGGAGACTCAGGATGCAAGCCCGAAAGTCACCGACCTCGGACTCGTGATCCTCCTCCGGAGAGGAGCCATTGAAACGAGTTCTTATGTGCGATACGGACGAAAGACTACATAATGGAGATCACAGCCTTCGATCACTGCCCATCCAAGCCACGAGTGTGGACATCTCAGACATCGAGCCTCTAAGATATTGAGTCGAGCTCAAGACAACATTTGTGCATCTGAGACTGATTTCGGCCAACTTCAGCGTGTCATGGAATTAAGCCTCACTGGCATCTAGCGAGCCCTCCATTCTGATCATACAGAAGAGTCGCAGGCATGATTTTGTCGGCGCGATCTTGACGGATCGCAGCTGTCAAGTTTTTGTTGGGTGTCAGGAGTCAATCCAAGCAACCTTCATCCCCAACGCGGCTGAGTAGTTCGTCATGAGCTTGGAAAGTACGCTGAAGATGTCCATGACATACGCTCTCATGAGGATTCTCCGTCGGCGCATCGTTCGGTGGCTCACTGAAATTCCAGTCCGAAGATTCTTGGCACTGCCAAATTGTTCCTGTGCCCATGTTTGCCTATGTAGAAACCTATGCTCCGTTTTGCGGAATCAGATTGAGTGTAGTGACACTGAATAAGAAGTCCAACACGGTTTTCTCGTAGTTGGGAGCATATTTGGAAGGCGCATAAATATCTTGAAAGAGCTTTGGAGGATGCTCTTGACTCTGAATGTCCTAATATCTGTCCAATCGAGGTGTGCGAGACGACTGATAGTGATGGCTACTGTAGAGCATAGATAACACGACTGATTTTTCAATGAGGATTTTGACTTGATCATAGAAAACAAAATAATATAGCAATCGGGACGTCTTCCTGTGTTGTACTGCTGCGAACATTGCAGCATACCGTACTTCGCTCAGATCTTCTCGTTTTGTTCCAGACTTACTAGGCGCCTTAGCAGACATCAACACAGGCCCACAGAGGTACACTGATGTGTTTAGTAGGTGCTGGATCGTGAGAAAAACATAATGCTCTCGTCAGGCTGCCAGGAGCCAGCCACTTGGCATTATGACAAAGGCTCCGATTCAACATCGCAAGAAATGACTCAATAGGCAATACTCAATTGAAGAGATGTCCATAGTCCAGATTGTCCACATCCGGCTCACGTTGATCACAGCCATCGTCACTTGATGTCAGCCCGAGAGGTGAGATGTTTTGTTGTTGATGGTTGCCCAGCCACATGAGATGGAAGTCAGGGATGACCAATCTCCGTACCTGCATGTCTGTCCCCGATCAAGATTTCTGCCAGGATTCTACATCAGGTTCATCTCCGCCGCCTCCCATTTGTTGAAATGCAAATGAGTTTGAAGGCACAGTTTCACCTTCTAACAAGTGCAGGCTGAGGAGCCCAATGCACGATGAGGTCATGCCAGCCAGCAATTTATGCTGACTTAGGGGCGCTGCGTTGCCTTGGAAGTGGAAGTTTGGAAACAACAATAGGGACGGGAGGGAACTTCATAATGTAGACCTCCTCCCAAGATCCTATCCGTGACTGACGGTTTCTATCTCACTCTCGCTCACTTTCTGCGAGCAGGAACATCTCGCTCTCGCTCTGGAGATCGGCATCATCCAATCCATCCGCATATCCACATCTCATCCACCGCTTCCTTTTCTGGCAATCTGCCAAGCTTATACACGATGCTTAACTCACTGTCGCTCCTCGCCTTGGCCCTGCCATTCGCTTTCGCGGTTCCAGCACCAGTGCCAAACCCCGCCGCGGCCGTTGTTCCCCATCCCATGATCACGGCGAGGGCTTCTTTGACCGATCGAACGCCATCGAGAGTACAAGAACGCAATATCCTCAGCTCAATTGAAGGTCTGGGAAGCTACCTCACAAGCGTGCTGGGTACCTATCCCTCATATGTCGCCAGCGGTGTGCCAAACTTCTTCCAAGACTTTCCTACCGGCGATGGAGTGAAGAGCAGTCTGGGTATAAATGACAACGATTTGGCCGCATCTCCGACCCAGGTTTTGAATATCCCGTAAGCAGTGGGACATCGATACTTTCAGAATAGTACTAACCAAACTTCAGTGGATATGCAAACTGGACCGACCAAGGATGGAACCTAAGATTCCGTGGAAATGTCTTCAAGCAGCCTAATATCTCCGAATCGAAACTTAACGACTTGGCCAATGTTTTCCTCGTCGGAACATCGGTAGAAGACCTCCCACCAGCAGAACAAACACAGGCTCGAAATCTTACTGCGGAGATCTACGTTGTCCAGCAAGGAAACGTCAATGTAACCTTCAACATCGAACCAGCAGATACTCAGGGAACAGACGGAACATCGGGCGGTAGCGATGCCATTACACCCGGAGGAGGGTCGCAAAACATCACTCTCGTAGGAGAGACGACGGTCGAAGGCGATTTCGACCAATTCATTCCACTTGCGAATGTATCTGGTCCGGGAGGCTACTTGTTGGCAGGAAACGATACCACTGCCATTCAACGAGTAAACGTATACACAAATGGGACAGACACTGGAAATGCGACGTCGTACCTTGTCCCTCCTGCTGGTCTTACCATCATCTCAGACATTGATGATATCCTACGAATCACACAGATCTACGAACCCGCCAACGGACTCTACAACTCCTTCGCCAAAGCTTTCACACCCTGGATGAACATGCCAGAAATCTACGCGAACTGGTCCCAAAGTATTCCCGACTTCCACTTCCACTACCTCACCACCACCCCCGAGCAGGTAACCCGCAACTACATGGACTTCATCTACAAAACCTACCCCGGCGGCTCCTTCGACACCCGTCCCCTAAACTTCTCAGACGTCAGCGCCACACTTTCAATCCGCAAATTCCTTCTCGAGAAGATCTTCCAGACCTACCCGGAGAGGAAATTCATCCTCATGGCCGATACATCCAACAGCGACGTCATGAAAGACTATCCCGCCATGGCGACCGAGTTCCCAGGCCAAGTCCAATGTATATTCCTTCGAAATACTTCTGCTACGGATTCCGGGGATAAATTTCCGTATGATACGTCTGGGTTCCAGAATTTGTCGCAGAGCACGTATATGTTTTTCTTGGTTCCTGATGATTTGACGAATCTGGATATCGTGAACGGACAGTGCTATAATGCGAGTATTAAGCAGAACGTTACATTCAGCACGCAGGGATTACCATTTGGATTGAGTAAGAAGAGTGCAGCTGGCAGGTTGGATGGTTGGAATGGTGTGGTTATGGTGGGTTTCGTGATGGTGTTTGGGTTTTTGTTTGGAGTACTGTAAGGGCTTTGCATTTGCATCACAGAGAAAGGAGTTCAGGGCATTGCATTACGTTGATTTAAAGCGATGAAAAAGGACGTCTGGGAAGGGTTGGGATACTATCAACCTTGACCTAGACCTCGAAATGAATAAACCAACTCACATCCTCATATACCTCCGCTTTCCCGACACAATTCCTCCATGTGTCCAGCTTAAACAAGTATCTCTCGCAACCATGAACAAGTATAAGAACGAACTACTCCCCTTCATTCCAACCTCCCCAAAAAGAGACATTTACCACTTCAAAACATGGTTCAACAACATGAAATTCTTAGACTTTTGTTGAGAATTACATTTATATCTCTTTTTCACGCTAGATATCTACAACAACAACAATACATAACAATGCCTATAGTTTTAGGGATCAGATTATACCCTATACTCCTGTTTCTCGTATATGCAGCCTAACCTATCCCAAATCGTGACCCTGAAGTCTCGGAATCTAAAAGGCAAGAGGAGAGTAAAGAAAAGAAAATGCTTGCGCGGCATTATCTCTTCTCCTGAGCGTGGACTTCGTGACTAATTCATCTCTTTATACATGACGGTCCGTTCGTCCATCCAAAGCCGAGTTGTGTATATACCCAACCCAACACCCGACCTAATCAAGAATCGCCAAACCCTTACAAAGCTAAATGGCATCTATATATACACTCCACCATTTTTGTCCTATTCACCTCTCTCCACAGCCCACCTACCCACCTCTACCACCATCCTTCCCCTCCCCATCACCAGCACACATCCCAAACCACCCCCCATACCCCCACTTCTCCCTCCCAACCAAACACCTCCTCCTAACCTCCCTATCCCCAACAGCCGCAATAAGCATCTCCAACCTCCCAAAATCAATCGGTTTAAGGATCCACCCATCGAATCCCGAATCTATATATTCCTGACTACAGTTCTCTGAAAGAGAGGCTGAGACGGCGATGATGGGGATACGGCCATAGGAGGCGCAGAGGGGGGAGAGGGGGAGGGGGGTGGAGTGCGTGAGGAGGTGGGTGTGTGAGTGTGCGCGGATTAGGCGGGTTGAGGTGTTGCCGTCTACGAGGGGCATCTGTTGGGCGGGGTGTTAGTGTGTGCTTGTGAGGATGGGAGATGTGAGGGAATGAAAGGAGAACGAACCTGGAGATCCATTAAGATAACGTCAAAAGCTTCCGGACTCGCTTTGAATACCTCTGAGCAACTATGTCCATCGACTGTAACTTTCACACTGTGACCTCTTCTTGTTAACCTCGTCTCGAGTAATCTGCTATTCAACGGATTGTCTTCTGCTATTAGAACATTGACGCGTTGATAGTTTATCGGGACGGTAGGGAATGGGTAATGGTCTATGGGAGGATCTAGTATTGGTGCCGTCGTCATGCTTACTGCATGAGCTACCGAAGCCAGAGATTCCGTCCCAGGCATGTAATGCTGGACATCTCGAGGATGTGAAGAGTGAGGATGTCTGATTGGGAGAATTGTATCCAGACTTTGGGACCGTTCCAATAGTCCTGGAGCCGTTGATGATGGTATACCTGTACCGCCAGGTACACTATCCTCCGGAGTGAGGATAGGAGGAGTAGGCAAGCTATTTTGAACGGGAGCTTCGCCATCTCGAGTGGGATCTTGTAAAGCTTTCCGAAAGGGAATCTTGACTGAGACTTTGGTGCCTCGGCCAGGTTCTGAAGCGATGGATATCTGACCGCAGTTGAGACGAACGAAGCGAGCTGTCATGGCTAGACCTAGACCAAGTGATATAGGCTCTTTTGGTGGATCAGCACCTTCATGGTGGCCTGTTGCTTGGTTCTCTTCGTCATCGAGGACTTGTTCGAAGTCTTGGAATAGTGAGTCCAGTTCTGCTTCTGACATTCCTTTGCCATCATCCGTAAAGTACAATTCGACAACAGTGTAAGAGTTAGATGCGCTGAGGTGTTCCACTGTGTTGCATTAGTAGTGCATGTCAGGAAGATTTTGCAGTGTTACCGTTTGTGACGAAGCTCTTGTCGGGAGCAACCTGTACATCAAGGCACTTATACCCCACAACCACCAGTTTACCAATCGAATGCTCAATCGCGTTGGCTAGTAAGTTGGAAATGACTTGTCTCAACATTGAAGGGTCACATCGCACCATGGCTGGTACATTCTGGTCATCCTCAAGTCGGATCTTAAGGTCAGGTCGAGGGTTCGCATCTTGGAAGCAGATAATGACCTCTGTAAATACTACTTTCAAGTCCACGTTATCCTCGTGGACCTAGGACATGTAAGCTAATGCAGTCTCTACGGTCGTCCAAGGGACTTACAGTAACGTCTGACTCCTCGGCTTCTGTCAAATTCAGAAGATCGTTTACTTGGAACACTAAAGACTTGGAGGCTTGCAGCGATCTTTGAAGATGCTGTCGGGCACGCTCGTCCAATACTTCTTCCAGCGCCACCTCCAAATAGTTAATAATGCTATTCAACGGCGTTCGGACTAAAGCTATCAGTACCATCATAGCCGAGGCGATAAGTTGCGAAACGTACCTTCATGGCCGGCATTGCGGATGAGAAGCCTCGTCATTCGGTTCTTTTGCACAATAGCTTCCTTTTGCCGCCAGACTTCAATGAATCTGCCGTATAATGTACTCAGGACGGCAGCTGACTCGACTGAGAAACTAGATATCAGCATCGGACATGAGCTTATGATCCAATGATTTCGTCTTACCTTGATCCTCTGTCCATTCTCTACTCTTACCAACAACACGCTCGCTCCATCGACTAAAACTAGCCCGCGGTTCAAGGTAATTACCTACTCTTCTCTTCTTCTCGTACGGATTCCCTGCCCATTGCACCTCCTGGGTCTGCCCTTTTCGGAAGAAGATCAGAAAGTCAGAACCAGATAATGCCAACGGAATGACAAGCATGCCAGAAATTACCTGGAACTTTTGTGGGTAATTTATTTCTGGGCATTCTTTTGTGATGCAGTTCGTCGAGAAGATTGTCTTATATGCTTCTTGCCGGATATATTGCAGGAGCACGATGGCTTCATTATAGGCAAATAACTTCCCGATCGTTCGTGCTTCGCCTTTGATGGCGAGAAAGCCGAAATCGGCACCAAACATATTCAGAAGATCCTCTGAAGATGCTGCGATATAAGCTGACGGAGAATTCTTTGGTGGTGCGCTGGCCAATGGTTTGCGAGCTTTGATGCGTATAGAATAAATCAGCTTTTCGATGTTGGTGCTGTTATCCACTGATTAGCACGGAAGAAGCTGAAAATTACAATTCGACTCTGGGTCTAAGGAGGTCAACCCCGTTTGCTGCTCCCAAGGAAACCCCCAACCCGATAGGGTTAAGTTACGAAAGGTAACATTTTGAAAGGGGAATAGTGTTACCTGGCTAGATCTCCCAATGCTCTGCAGAGCTCACGCACTGGCAATGAAACACGCATACCAGCACCATAGCTATGCGTGGATATCAAACCCCAGAGCTTGTTATCAACTGTCAGTGAAATAGACATTGTCGCTCGCACACCCATGTTTTCGAGATACTTGATATGAATCGGGGACATAGCGCGAAGATACGAATGCGTTAGATCTAGTGGAGTTGCCGCATCTTCTCTTGTCCTGCAAATGAGTCTGGCTGTAGGCTGATCTCTGTCATAAAGAACTCGAATCTTGTTGATCAGGTATAAATCTCGAGCTTGCTTTGGAATGTCTGATGCTGGGAATTTCAAGCCTTTGTAGACTTTTTGCATGTCAGCACATATTTTGAAGAGAGTATTATATCGCTAGATCGGAAGCAACTGAAATTGATGATCTTTCAAGATGAGATGCATCATCGGCACTCCTTGAGCGTCCACCCTATGGTCATCTAGGGATGTTATTTGCTGATGCATCCCTCTTCCCTCATGTTTCGCTACTTCGGATACTGAATGAAAAAAAAGCGTAGCATACTATCAACCGACGCCTTATCATCCACAATCTCGCTCACAACGTTACCGGCATTCGTCTCATCAAACTGGTAGACCATCACACGGTGGAAGCTAGTGAGTTCGTAGACCATCCCCACAATGACATCCAAGAGAGATTGTAGGGTTGTTTGAACAGCCAATTGGTTCTGGATTTCGCAAAGGACATGGAACAGTTCCATAGATCCAAGCTGGCGCTCAGTCTCTCTTGCGACCTGGACTGCATGTAATGGCTTGCTCTTAGTTGTGGTTGAAGCATTCCGCTCTTTATCTGAAGCTTCGGTCTCAACCACCCCCACTGGCTTATCAGGTAAGCCATCATCTGGGGGATGTCTCGGATTGAAAACATCCTTCATCAACTCGAACTCGCAGATCACTAAATCAGAATTAGAGCTCAGATGCATTGCAATATAGCAAGAAAGTGGGGCTCCCATCAGCGACGTCAGCGATAGTTGAAACACATCTGGATTGGTTCTTGAAGACTTTTCCCGTTCTCTCATTGATCGTATGCGAGATGTGAACTCTCTTTTGTCGCTTTTGGTTAAGAGGTCGGTGAAGCAACGTAAATCGAAGAGTGCTTCCGGCTGTAGACCTGTTATGCTCTGCGAATTTTCACTGACGACTCGAACGATGAAGTGGCCCACGCCGTCCTCTCTTATGGCAATCAATGCTCCAAATCCTTGTATGGCGCCTGGAGTGTGAATACTGTCAATGCGATATTAGAGTCCATGTCTATCTCGTGGTTGGGAAGTTATACGGTTCATCCTCGCATCGGTACACCTTGTGATTCCTTTGTGTGTCCGGGCTACGAGCCTCATCCGTGGTAGCTAAATTGAAGGTATTCGAAACAATCCGGCCAGCACCTGGGGCTATTGTTCCGACATCGACCGAGACGCTCGGTGGAGGGCCACCAACGGGTTCGCTTGTATCGTAGTCGTCGTGAGAATCGTGTCGGACGAGGGATGGAGGAGCAGATGGCTTGTCTGGGGAATGGTCCTCCTCGTCGTCACTCGCTGAAGGAACAGGCAGGCCTGTGGAAGTCAGCATGCCGTATTCTGTTAGGATATGGGATTTGCGCACTGAGTTCATCCGGTCGTTTGGCCCCTTCGATTCGAATCGGAAAGACTCTGTGAATTTTGAAATCGTCGGAGAACTTGACAGCTTTGGTTGCAGAAGTCATCGTCAGGTCCCCTTGTGCGAGACTCCGGAGAGCACACTATTACCGATGTGTTTTCTGAACGCATGCAACAGCTTCAGCGATTCATGTTGTCGTGGAGGCTCAGCTGCTCGTGGTAATAAAGATATCTGGAAGATCCACGAAGTGCACGAAGTGGAACTTGCAAACAAGGTTCGAAGTGCATGCAGGACATGGTTGATAGGCAGGCAAAAAGTCTACCTGAATCGTGTTCAGGCTGAAGCTAGAGTCTTCGGGGTCATGATGGTCAAGGTCTCCCGATCGAAAGCCCATGACAGAACATGCGAATCGAAAGAGCTCACTTGGGTCGAGCGCCGATAGAGTTGTGGGCCAGGCGTGCCGAGTTGCTCTCGCCCACTACTCCACGAGGCCGTGCTCTCAAAGTGGCGTGTTTCTTGAGGTTGTAGGGCCTGGAGCTGGCTTCTCGCGACCTGCGACATTCGGAGGAGTTAGAAATCATGGCTGGAATATCCAAGCAATGCTTTCGTGTTGTTGATCGTGTTCCGCCAGCCATTGCGTCTTCGAGGTACAGTAGAAAGCCATGAGAAATTTATGGCGCTCCTGTCTCGGCTTATGCACCGGCCCGGAACTCGTGGGGCAGTTAACCACCAGCCGCGAAGGGGTCCTACCCCAGAATCGCCGATCCCAGCGAGCATTATGGGGAATCCATGACATCGGGCATACCTCTTTAGGGTATCATGTGGCGCATGAGGCTCTACAGTAGAGGCTCAAGGTATGGCGACGACGCGAATCCCGAGGGCTAATATGGACGCTGGCGGCTGCCCCTTCACACTTTTGAGGCATGCGTTGCGGACCCTCGAGGCGATAATGGTGCTGTACGAATCATATTAGAAACATTTTAGCTGTCCGCTCCACGTTTGATCCTGTTCTTCCAGCCCCGCAACGACTGATCATTAAACACCAGACCGGGCCTTGAGCGAAGGTAGTATAAGTACCCGGCATCATCCCTATCGATCTCGATGTTGTGGGATTGTCCTGCCACGCCAATGCATCAGGATTCAGGAAGCCCGCTGTGATAAACCAAAAGCAAGGTATGGCCACCAGCATCGTGCCCAGAATACAACCGCAAATCAAACGTTGAATTGCCACAAGATCTTCAGAGAAAGCAGAAAGTTTCTTGAACGTAGAAGCGTAAGTAGTTGAATGAATCTGCGGTCCAGCTTCCAAGCAAGAGGTCCGAGAGAGAAGGTTAAAACACATCATGCCTCCTTGAAGTATGCAGATTGCACTCGCAATTGAAAGCTTGGCGTCGACTATGCAACAATGAACCATAATCAATAAGAGAAATCTTCGTATCCAAAGGGAAACGGTAAAGGTAAATTCAAGAGCAATTGCAATGGTGAAAATAGTTCCTGCCAGATTCTGAGGTGCGCCTCGCCAAGAAACGTCATAGCCATCCAGATTAGGAATGATTGTCAGACTGGACTCCTCCTCCAAACTTCTCACACAAACCTTGAATACTTCCACCCCTTGGTCTTTTCCTCCTTTCGAAACACAACTCCACCGAGACAACTTCTTACGATATGTGGCTTTATTCCATCTCAAAGCAGCTCTCAATCGAGCATGTCCCAAACAGTAGCAGTACCTCGGGCAGAGAACAACTCCCTTCTAAGTCTGTCTTTGATCATTCAGCGAGAAGTGCTCAGGTGTTGGCACCCCAAGAGTCCTGACCCATGCGTCTTCATACCTCTGCACTTTTATTCTCAGGATCTGCTGTTCCCTTTCTAGTCTGTCTTGCTCGCGCTCCAGCATGCCAATGTGCTGCTTTGCCGACTCGAGAACTACTATCCGATTAGCACTGTCAACTGCGAGGAAGAGTGTAGGACCTCGAAGACAGCATGGAAATGAGACGAACCCTGACCACGTCTGGGCTTCTGCTGGAACGTAATACCAGACTTCCCAGCTTTGTCAGTTCCAGTCGGAATGGGCAGAACCTTCAACAACTCTTCATATTTATCTTTCATTTGTTGTCGGTACTTCATTTCCACATGCTTGTGCCGTTCCTTTTCAAGCGCACTGCTTCCTATACTACTTTTGCTTGGTACCTCGATTTGCATCGATTCTGAAGGAGGGTTCTGGACAACCTCGGAAGATAGTCCATGCGCTGGCTCGTAACTACCAGACGGTGCTTGCACCGCAAATTGCGAAGTCTTACATCGTGTGGACGTGTCCTCAACTGCAATATCAACAGCCTCCTTCTCCAGCTTCTCCACAATCTTACGTCGTTTTGGGGGTCTTGGAAAGTGTTGTGCACAACCCTTGAGTGTTTCTCCCTTTCCTTCATGCTGCGGCTGGCCTATCGGCTCGTGCTTCTTCGGCTCAGGTGCGTGGAAGACGTCCGTGCTATATTGCATAGGATTCGAAACAATTGAGCTTGCTGAAGGTAGAATAGTGCTTCCTTGGACACAGTGGCTCGGCAAGAAGGTCTTGCAGACGTCATGCCCATACGATACCTGCTGTAGAAGGTCTACATGGGCGACTTGACCGAAACTAGCGTCAAACGGATTATGGCCGTCACTGAAAGGTGTGTTGTGATTGCCATGTGTTGCCAGTGAAGCTGTGCTGGCTGTAAAGTCGGTACCCGGGCATTCCAGCGGGATATCCACCGGCAGCATCCAGAAAGGGAAAGGCTTAGTTGGCACAGTGCGTTTCGATGGGAGAAGAGCATCGAAGCCGCCGTTCCGATTCGGGGGGTCGCAGGTGACTATGTCAAACTGGAAGTTGCACTGAGTTTTGGGGTTGTTGCTTCCAACTATGTCTGCGAACATGACATCATCCTCATTCAGATGTATAAAACGGTGTTCCATAGTGATGCATGTTTTGTCGATTCATAATCGGACATCGCAATGCTCTCCGCCTCCGTTATGTATACATCTCCCGCATGAGGCTGTTTGTTCTTTGGCTCTTCTTTGAGGCTTCCCGGTACACAACATGCCACAATTACCTTGTGGATCGTTGCGCCCGACTGCAGTCTACGTTGTTACGGCCAGCAGGTTGTGCAACAAGGATCCCAATATCATACTCTTAGTGGATGCTGCCGTTCCGCAACGAATCAACAACGTATTGCATCTCGCACTGCCAAGTATATCAAGGCATCAAGCCCTCGATAGACTTGAATCAATGCGATAAGTCACAAACTTCTCTCTGTCTCCTCACTTACGTTGCGCAGAAGTTGAAAGTCGCGCATCAATGATGGAGCGTGAGAGGAGACCCAGCAACATAATCGAAGCAGTTAGTGTCGCGATCGCTTGGCCGCGAAAAAGACGCACAAAAGACTTCCAACAAACGGCAATGTAGGTCTTATTTACCCAATTTCGGTCCACTCGAAACTTGGGAATTCGATGTTGCCACTTATCCAGCTTGTGAACATGCTCAAGTACTATGTAAGGATAGGGTTTGCTCCAGCCATCACACAAACAACATACAGCCTCAAAATATGGTGTTCGGATCTCGACAGTAGGCCTCAACGAAGATGGTGACTTCAAGCCCAGATCTTGAGTTTCGATTGTGAACCACGATTCAGCCTAGATCGGCACAACAGGCAGCTAAAAGTGCTGTTTCACAAGCACTCGAGTCTGCCCCTGGATCATGTTCAAGAAGTCAGACATCAAGGATACTTCCCAGTGGAGTACTTAACAGCCACAGGCCATACACCAGGCAGAAACCATTCTCAATACGTTGAAAGAGCGATAAACAAGTGGCTGATGCCCTTGAGGAAGGTACTAGGAAATATCCATGCGACCATATTATCTTCCTCTCCTGGTCATCGTGCACACGATTACTAGGGTATTTGGCATCATTGTGCTACACACAAACAAACATCGAAGAGAAAGCTGCACGCTCAAGCCAACAACTGTGCTGCAACATCGTACAAAGTACCACGCATCGAGACGGCCTTCCAATCTCTCCGCATCCAGATCAAATCCCGAAACACCAAGATATTGGCGCTTACGAGGACAACAATCCTTCCCGACTTCTACAAAACGAGAAGTGTTGGACGCCAACACCTACATCCACCACCAAGCCATAAATCCCCACGTTCTAATCCTCTCGATGTCTCGGCTCCCCGCTTGAACCAAACCAAACCTTAGCTTACAAAGCTGTCTCCCATCTCACGGAACATGTCTCCAACCATCTCAGCAGCGACTGGACAAGCAGGGAACATGGAAACACGCAATGTTTTTTTTCATTGCACATCGCGAACGCCATCATCGGCGATCTAGAAGCATCTTTTTCACAGGGCTGAAAAACAAGGTCTGAAACGAGGACGAGGTGGAGGGTTCGAGTCAGGTGAGCTGAGGTGAGTTGAGAGGAGGAGACACCAGGAGATTTTGGATGGAATGACTTAGCGAGGGCGTGATTGGTTGAGTGGTTTAGAGGAGGGAGGGAGGCGGGAAAGAACTTTAATGGGATCGATGTGGGGTTCGGGTAACTAACTGACCAGGCTTCTGAAGGGGTCGCGATGTATTCGTGATGTGAGGATGTCGATTTCAAGGTTCTTTGATATAAGTTATAAGTTGGTGGTACGGATTCGTAGGTCCAAACATGAATTTCTTTGGTTTCTAGGATCCCAACTGCCTTTAGCAGACATTAGACAGGTTGAGGTTCTTTAAGCGGTCGAGGATTAGATTAGTATAATTCATCAGAACGATCCCTTTAACTCCCTAATATCCGTAGAAAAAGAGAAAGGAAAAGAGAAAGAGAACGGCGTGTAGGGGAAAACGGTATAATATACAATGCTGTAGTGAGATTCTAGGAAGGTAGAGAACATCAGTAGGTAGGTGAGGCGAGGCGAGGCAAGGCGAGGTATACCGAGTACTCAGGGATTCGAATGATATCATCTCCAATCTCTTATAATACCATTTTCCCTCTTCAAATTTGTCATATCCCAAAAAGCAGTGCTACCATCCCGAGACAGTCTTACAAAACACACGATGCAAAGTCGTTCATTATCCTGCTCATTAACCCATCCCAATGCTATGCCAAAAGACTCCAGCCTCAACTCCAAGCAATCTCAACCGCCGTCTCTTTCCATGTCCACAAATCAAAACAGGCCCAAACGAAATTACTTCATTTCTCCCTGGGCTTCATCGCAACCTTAACCCCCTTCGCACTAGCCATTGTCAAACTCAACTGCTCAACCCACTCACTCCCATCCCTATCCTCCACCCCCACGAATTCCTGCACCAACCTCACCGTCGTATAACTCGCTTCCGTTAACGCAAACTGCTGACCAACACAGATCCTCGGTCCACCGTTGAAGGGTAAGTATGCCCATCCTGGACGGAGGTTCTCGGATGGATCCCAGCGCGAGGGACGGAAGGTGAGAGCGTCGGGACCATAGATATCGGTGCGTCGGTGCATGGTGTAGGTGCTGTAGGCTACGATTCCGCCTTTAGGGATGAAGACTGGGGATTTTCCGTCTGGACCGCCGCCGGTCGGGAGGACGGTGGGACGGAGTGCGAAGCGGGCATTTCCTGGGACGACGGGATAGAGGCGGAGAGCTGGTATGATTAGTTGGGTTGGTTTGTGTATTGGCAGGGTTTGAAACGTACATTCGTTCATGAGGTACTTGAGGTACTTCATGTTTCGAAGAGTGTCATAGTCAGGTTTCTCACCATGTAGTTCGTCGACTTCGGCACGTAGCTTTTCCCAGATATCTGGTCGACGAGCAAGAACGTGGAAGGTGTTTGATAACAGACTGGCTGTTGTGTCTCGTCCGGCTAGCAAAATGTTGAGGAGTTCATCGCGAAGCTGCTTTGGATCTCTCGTTGATTTCAACATCTCGGTCAAGAAGACATATCGCTCTTTTCCTCCTGTTCCATCAATCGACTTCTCTGCATCTTTGGGCTGTGACTTTTCTAGAGCTTTGAGAATGATGTTGTCCACGAATCGATGAACGATCTTGCATGCGTCATCAAACTCACTATCCCTCACTAGTTTAACGAGTTTTCCCAATCGACTCCTATTTCCTAGACGTCCTTGAGCGAGATCAAAACTCCTACCAAAGACTTCTTGATCTGAACCTTCAGCTGAATTTAATGAGTTGACGGACTCGCCGAAGAGGAATTCGGTTGCCGAGTCGAGAGTGAGTTGAAAGAAGAGCGTTTGCAAGTCAACAGTAGATCCATCTCGCGGGATTTTGGAGATGAGTTTTTGAATGTGAGACTCGAACGTATCGAGATCTGCTACTTGTGCTTTGGTGAAATTGGGACGGACCAAGGCCTGTATTGCCGTCAGCGGGGATTAAGGTATCAAGGGAATAGGCTATGCTTACGCGTGAGTGTTCCCATTGCGCTCCATCTGTGAATATGAAGTCAGCGGGTAACAGCTGATGTAAGAGAGGAAGTAGCTACCCGTTGTGAAAATACCCTGACCAAGAAGTGGTCCAAATGCCTCTTGTCTTTGACCCAGACCAAAGTCCTTGAAATTAGTTGCAAGAATGCTTTTGATATTATCCGGGTCGATGGTATTGTAGAATGTCTTGAGGGTGTTAATACATAAAATCGTGACTCGTGATATATAAAAGACTTGCCCGTCCCATCATGATAGCCGACCATGTATTTCCATTGTCGATATATCTCTGTCGACCAACTTCCAAGATATTCTTATTCTTGGAGGCAGCCTTTTGAATGTTGTATAGATCGTACCCGATGATCCGCTCAGGTTGCGGGATCTGGGTTTCGGGTTTACAGCCATGCTGTTTCTTGAAGTTGGCGATTTGGATGTAAGACACGATTTTGTGAACGAGAAATGTCAAAACCGCGACGATACCGGCGAGTTGGTAATATGAGTAGGCCATCGTGGCGGATGTCTATTGAGAGAAGAACCAGGTCCGTGGTGATGAAAGGTGTCGAGGAGATATGATACGATGGCACTAGCTTAGGGCTGAGGAGTCGTGAGGGCTGAAGCTGTGCATTCAAGAGTCTCGGTTTACATCCGACATGAGTTCAGTCGATGAAGATGGGATGAACAGGTGTAAGTAAGTGAAAGGAAAGAAGCCCCACGGTTCCTAAAGTAAACAATGAACGAACAGAAGTCAGTATTAAGAATCCCCGACCACGATCGCTCCTCCGGAAAAGAACGCATGAATTGTGGATTACAAAGCCCATCAAACGAACAAACCTGTCGTCGCAGTAAAGCTGATCCCGCTCCCGCTTCCAAGTTGAAGAATCCCAGCTTGCTTCTCGAAGATGGAGCGCTCGGTTGTAGTTGCCACCCACTCGATAGGAGATACCGAGGCTGCGGTTCAGCCAAGATCAAGCGACTTGTCCGCCCAATTGGCTAGAGTACGAGGGTCATCCTCCTCGCAATCCGCACTCGCCTATAACACCCTGCTTATATCGCTGTCTTCTACTGTATCAAGGGTCTCATCTGATGGGATCGGGATCGGGACCACGGAGATGAAATGACCGTTTTTACCAAGATGTCGAACATATGGAACAGCCGATCAGAAACGGCGAAATGGTTGACCCCTTTCCTTCTCGGCCTCGGCCGGTTCTACCTCTTGGGGCCAGAAGCCGGTGCAATGGGATTCCAGATACAAGGTGTCGTAGAATAGATGTTTGCCCGAGACATGTTCTTTGTGTTTGAGATTGGAGGAACGCGGATGACAGCTTCCAGAAAGTCCCTCCTCGAACAGATCACCCACGTGCTTGTCACATGTTTGTACCTAGGAATTGGTAGCTCCTTCATCTTGGCATGGGCCTGATTCAGTTCTTTCGTCAGTTCCATTCATGTTACGAGGCACAGAGACACTCGTACCTGTCTTTTATTATCTTATTTCAGCTTCAGCCGACTCTCTTTGGATTTTACCTAGTTGATCCAGATTCTGGATTCGGCTACCAGTAAGGACAAAAATTTGTGCTGTATTAAGAAGCTCAAAAAAGCATGAACACATTTTCAAGTACATAGATTCTCCTCTATTACACATGGGTAGCTACATTGAAAACTAGCCTTGTTGTAACATCTCATTCTCCCCCACCCTCCCTTTCAACGTAGAACCCAACTCCAAAGTCCATCCCTCCCTTCTCCTTTATCATACCAACCCTTCCCCCTTCCTCTCCTCTTCCTCCCCCTCCTCATCCTCCCATCTCCCATCCAACCCCATCCAACCCCATCCAACACCTCTCTACCTTAGCCCTCACTCACTCACTCCAACGTCACACCCCCCTCCACACCCTCCGCATCCTCCATGAAAACCCCCCCAAAAACAACCCCCTCACTAATCCCCGCCGGCTGAAACCCATCAACAGCATTCTTCACAACCCCAAAATGATACTCTCCGTTCCCGCTCATATCGTTGGCGATCGCGTCCGTGGATTGGGTGAGGGCGTTGTTGTCTGTTGAGGAGAAGATTTGGATTGTGCTGTTGGGCGGGGGATGTTAGCTTTTCCTTCTTCTTTTGCTGGTGTGGAGAGGTGAGAGGGGAGGGGAGGCGTACTTAGCATCAAAATCCATCTTCAACGCAAAATTCATCCACCCGTCCGTCACAGGCGTGGAGAACAACTCCTGCGCCCCACCATCCGCTTTATTATTCCCAAAAACAACGACATTATCACCAGTGGCCCCAGCACTTCCTTCAGCTGCACCAACCACCGCTATGAACGATCAGCATCATACTCTATACATGACTTGAGAAGCGAGAAATTTCATTGCGAGAGCTCGGCTCCAAGTGACATATAAAAGAAAGAATGGAATATACATACTCCCAACTCTAACATCAAAAACATGCGTCTGAAAATCCGCCGTCTCCAAAAACGCCACCTGGTAATCATGACTCGTATTCAACGGCTTCGCAGCATCCATCTGCATCGAGAAATGCAACGTCTTGACTCCCGTCGTAGCGACGTTATCAAGTGTACTCCTGATAGAAGGGAGGAGTTCTGCGCGACGGGTAGTCTCATCCGCTGCTCCGCCTTCGGGGATGAAGATTGATTGGTCGGAGATAGTTACTTCGAAGGCTTTGGTGTTTGTTGGGATGTCGAACTTTGTTTTTGGTTAGTGTTGTGGATTTTGTATAAAGATCTGGGCAGAAGGCGGGGGAAGGACGTACGAGAGATTGCTCAGTATCAGGGAACTCGATTAAATCACTAAATACCAATCCATCTCCCTTCACAACAGCGGATTTATAGACTGATTCCACGACGTTGAAATCTTCACCAACGATATCTTGGGCGATCCTGCCATCTGGGAGGACGGTGGTGTTTGTTGCCGCTGCAGTCACGTTTGCAGCAGCTTCGCCACCGGTTGCGGAGGATTCGACGGCTCTGGCTTCGTGAATTGCCAGAGGTGATGCGTGGGCTCTAAGAGCGAGGAGGGAAAAGAGTGCCGCTGCTGAGTACTGCATTTTGACTGTTTTGTGGAATGCGTATATGGATTATGAATGAAGGGTTGATTAAGTGGTGGAGTAATGAGAGTGATAATTCAATGAATGAGCGTGTCGGTTGAGTTGGAAAATTGGGAAAAAGAATGTGAACCAGCACTGAATGGAAATGAAGGTGTAGATGAAAATGATGACAAGAATGGACACATCAACAGAGTAGATCGCATGTTATATATCTCTTCTATGACGGTAGTCGTGAGCACATTCATCCTAACTAGTTGCAGCTTCTGAAGCTTGCCGAAATTTAGACTTCTACCTAAAGGTCTGAAGATGCGATGGCATTTTCCCATCCGGACATCAGATGAGAACAAGAATACCAAGAATTCGGAGAAGGAAACTTTATTTGCAATCCATTGAATGCGACTGATTTTCTACCAGTATTTTTCCGTGCCCATACGCTGGAAGAGGGCATGAAAGACAACATAACGGAAGAAGATCTCATTTGCGGAGCACGTGGCAACAACCATCTCTTCAATCAGACATGGTGCTTAAATGCACTTCTAAAACAACAAATGATATAAAGCTTGCGAGGAGGCTGCATGGAGGAAGACGGAAATACGAGGGAAGAATTAAAGTTGAGAGCTTCCTAGTCATGAATGTATTGTCATGTACTGATTTTGACATTGCTTCGGACATCTTTAGGCGGTTGGTGTATTATACTACCTACTTAAACGGCTGATTGCAAAAATAGGCCCCTTCAATGTTCGGTCGTCAACTCCATCAAGAAAGTTGACCGTTGACAAGAAGCTTTCTGTAAGCCAACGCTATCTTGGTAGCCAACTTCACGATATCAAATAGCTGGAGAAAGCGAAAGCGCAAATAAATGCACGAAGCTTCAGATCATTCCCCAGCCAAGACAGTTTGAGCCAAGAAACTTTCCCCATGATCCGACTCTCCTCGTAACAAATCAAAAGGTAAATCCAGACTTTGAAAACTCGGTTAAGTGACAAGTTTCAGGAATTGTCCATGAGAAACTTTATTAACCGATCCACTTCTGTAAGTAAAGCACATGCCATGACCCGCCTTCACATGTAGATTCAGGTTATTTGGCGAGGTATGGAGACGGAGAATCCACTCAAGACGCATCGATACATTCGACAGGCTGTATGGTCTAAATGGGAGCCTGGAAGTGCATAGGGTGAGGGTGAGTTGCATTTTCACAACTTGAACTGGAAAGAGGCTTGCGTAGGTGTTCAATTTCTATGCTTCAGAATACATCAAAGGGAGTGGACGGTCGGGCCGAAGCAACTCTGAATGTATTGTGACTGAACTCAATTGCACATGTAACTGCCAGGCCCGAATGCCCAACCTTAGCTGAGGATGATGTTCACTTCTGACGAAACTTGCAATTTCCTGTCTCATGCTAGCAATTTCAGCAAGAAAAAGCCGACGGTTATCAAGCAGAACATGACGATCCGAAGAGGTTCATGACCTATGTTTTTACTTACAGACAGTTGAAGAAGCCATACAAAGTACCCTGAGTAACTTGGAGACTCAAAGCTCATCCTAAGTAGACTACTCGCTAGTTAAATGAACGATGAAAACCGATCATGGAATAGCTTCATGCTTGAAAAGACCAACTAGCTATCACCACCTCTCTAGCTTTTAGCAGCGGACTATTGAGGCACTTTGCGCACATATCTAGAACGTGTCTGTCAAATCTCTTGATAAATTCAGTAACTTGCAATTAATATGCCGAATTCCTCGATCACTGGATAAGGAGGCTGATATTCAATGAGTATCCTGACCTGCAGACTGCTGAGAGGAGAGAACTTGTATCAAGCAACACGGACAACAAAGCATAGACCTTCGTACTTCCGAGGTAATTATATCAACCGGTATTTCACATAACATGGTGAAATCGCTTCCTGCCCAGACCCTTCCAGATACGGGACCGGCCTCCTATGTCGGAGACTTTCGGGAACGAAATCTGGTAAAAAATCGATGTTGGTCAAGACAATCGGAAAATATCGGTAATTGACGATCGAGGAAGAACTCTTCCTTGTGCTCTCCAAGAAGAACCTAGGCAAAGTATCGATGCCAGGAAGTCTCGATGAGGTAACCAGCTCTTGCATGAACGGCGAACGCCCTCAAGCCACACCACGGGCCGATTCCAACTGATGGTGGCAGAAAACGCAAGAAAGGTGTGGCGCAATACTCTATTTCAGCCCGATCGATCGCTGTTATCGCAGATATTTTTTCTTCGGGGTCCACAACAGATAAGAACATGGAATCGATGGAGTCATCCTGTTTCAAGCCGGTGGCGGGAACTGCCCAGACCTTCAGTAAAGCTTGTGAAAGCCGGGCCAACTTCGGGACTTGGACAGGAGCAGACGCCGACAGAGAGAGCAAGGGAGGCATCAAAGTGTGAATGGTGACCACAGACTTTGTTGCGGCTTGACTCGTGAGATCGTAAGATGTGATGATGGCTGCACTTGCTCAGCTCATCAGGTACATGCCGAGTGGTGGTTTGTATAGTACCGAGTTTCGAGGGTGAGGGACCGTTCAAGACAGCTGCTGCGGCTATCTTGCCTGTGAAGGAGGATGATGGGTCTGTACCACCACGGGCTCTTGGTCCTTTTCATCTGACAGGCTGAGCTGACAGCTGCGATCATGCAGGGTCATGCTCGAAGCATGATTTACGCATGGAACGCCCTTGAACGTGCCGAGCGTGCAAACACCTTGAACACCCAAACATGCCACTCTGGACGCATTCTGGACTGATGCTTGCGAATCTGCGTGGGTGGTCATCAGAGCCAGTCTGTCTCGAGCATCACATGTGCAGTGCAGACAACCTCGAGGAGTCTCGGAAGGGGTCGTCGGCCATGTTAGAGGGGTGCCATGGACCTGGAGAAGGTAGATGAAGACGGCTGCGCGTTCAGTGCTCGCGTGGTGGCTGAATATGCGTGCAATATCAATATCAGATGTCGCCTCCGCTCAGCTGAGGCTCTGGTAACACCAAAACCGTCGTCATTGTAATCTGTCAGGTCCCGATACGAGAAGATATGGACTGTTGGGAGCGTTATTGAAACAACAGTAATTAAGTGGGAATTTTCTCTCTGGCCATCATCACTTTGGATTGGTGTCTTCCTGTGTTGGGCCACGGCAACTCTGGCGACCCCCACCTTGTTTCCCGAGCCAGGGCAGTGCACTGTTCATACGCCGAACTGACGTGCTGTGCTGGGCGCGAGTGAGCGCGAGAGCGATATCGAAAGGACCCAGTCGAAGTCACCGACTGCTTGCGCCTGCCCTGGCTATGTTTCTCACTAGATCGCCAGCCAGCAATCTACCCGTGCCCGGTCGTCGCAGGCTCGCAATCCATAAAGTGGATTCTCGCCGTTCTGGATGAGTTTCGAACCTTGGGCTCCTCTTTGGTGCAGAGTACAAGGCCGTGAAGAAGCCTGCAAGAGAGCAAGCACGTTCATCTGAAAAGCAGCAGCAATCCCTAGGCCTGGCTAAGGGTACGTAGAGAAAGAACCTTGTGCCGCCTCCCAGATCTACTCGACTCGTTTTCCACCAAGGCTTTACTTGACTCGTATTCTCACTTCCTCTATCTTCCACTCTCACTTCCCAAATTCCTTCTGGATATCAGAACAACATTACTTGACTGCTGGGAAACTGTATAGCAAACAATCACCCCGCCATACATGACATAAACACGCAAGATGCCCAGGTTCAACCCGTTTGGAAGCCTGACTGGCGCAACCAGCGCAAGTTATTTCGAGATTCGGTATGAACACCATTGAAAATAACAGCTAATATCTGCTAACCATCTGCAGTCTCGACAATAACCAGATTGTGCTCCGTGGCGCTGAGAGTGAGGCTTCGAGTCAGATGCTGAAAGGTGTGGTGGTTCTGTGTCTGCCACAAGCTCTGAAAGTTGAAGATGTGCATCTGCGAATGACGGGACAATTGAAAGTTGGGTAAGACTGCAGAATTGTACAACATGAGCGGAAGCTAATGTGCTGGTTCGTAGGTGGAACGATCAAAGAATTACTCCAACAGGTATTTCAAACAACAGAGTCGACAAAACTACTGAGATATTTTCACACCGGTGGCCGCCATTCGTGGGTGGAAGCGGACCGGGCTCCTCTTCGAGAGGCACGATACTCCCAGCTGGAAATTATGAATGGCCTTTCGAACTTCTGGTCCCTGGATCGATGGCAGAAAGTATTGAAGGAATTCCCGACAGCCACATAATATACAGGTTGAAGGCAACGGTGGCGAGAGGAAAGCTGGCATACGACTTACACGCCTACAAACCAGTGAGAATCATTAGGACTCTGGACCCATCAGCTTTGGAATTGGCACATTCTATGACGGTGGAGAACGTATGGCCGAACAAGATCGAATACCAGCTTGTTATTCCACAAAAGGCAATCATTTTTGGGACTGCTATAGATATTGAGATGAGGTTCACTTCGCTACTGAAAGGCCTTAGAATAGGCACGATAAAATGTCAGCTCCTAGAAGTCCAAGAATTCACTCTTCCTGGCGCTTCGGCGCATACCGAGAGGAACCATAAAACCCAGAGGGACGTGGACGCTTGGAGTTTCGAATTGGGGGAGGATAGCTACCATGATCTGCTAGATGACAATGGCCAAGATGGCTACATATTGAAGGAGAAGATGCCTTTGCCCAAATCATTGCACCGTTGCATGCAAGATGTGGACGTTCATGGAATCAAGATCCGGCACAAGGTCAAATTCAACATTGCTCTCCACAATCCCGATGGACATGTTTCTGAGGTAAGACGAGCTTTAGATCTGGCGAGAACAATACTGACATTTTATAGCTTCGTGCAACGCTTCCAGTGACCATCTTCATCTCACCCAACATGCCAATTACTCCAGATGGTCAGCTTGTCGACCAGACACCTATGAGCACACAGACAACCAACGTTGTGCAGCATGCTCCGCCATTATACGGCGACCACGTTCTGGATCAGCTCTACGCTGATGTTAATATGGATGGAATGATGACTCCAGCACCTCAATCAGGAATGAATACTCCTTTCTACAGCCAATCTCGAGCAGGCTCACATGAGAATCTGGCTGCACTCAACGGTACTCACCCGGATGGTGCAGTTCCTCCAGCAGCTCTATCTTCCAGACTTCAGAACCTGAATAGCAATTCACGCAGTAACAGCTTCCGGCGCTTATATGCAAGTTCTGGGACCAACACGCCACATCCTCCAGCAGATGGTCACAGCGAGCCAGGTTATTTCGACAACCACCATTCCGCATCAAACAGCAATCCACTGAGCAGAAGAACGAGCGAAGAAGATAACCACGTACCTTCAAATATGACCAGTGGCCAACATACCCCAGACCAACACATCGATTTCACCGACATGGGTGATCTCACCAAAGTCCCCTCCTACCGTACAGCAGTCAAAACCCCAGTCCGAGGCATGAGTTACAGCGATAGTCTCCCCAACTACGAAGCAGCTGTCTCAGCACCCCCAAGTCCGGCGAGACAATTCAGTAATCTAGCTACGCCTGGGACAGGAGACGAAGGAGTGAATGGGAATGGGAATAGAACGAATGGAAATCCGTTGGCGACGATGGGGTTTACGCCTATTCATCCTCCGGCGCCGGCGCATGTTGTGCCGAGTCATTCGGGAGAGGGGGATGAGAGGAGGAGGTTACATATTCTTCAGCATAGGGGGAGGGCTCATTGACAGGATGGAATAGAGTGAGGAACATCATTACATCTGAGGTCGAATAAGTAGATATGGGAGGGAGCAGATACCAGAATCATTCATGCGTCGCGTTGCATTGCATTTCAGCGGCGTCACAGCATGGGATTTTATAGATCTGGATGGGTGCGTTGCATTATTCGGTGTTTTGGCGAGCATATTTTATTTTTCGACAGGAGGGAATGGCTTGGTGAGGTGATTTGAGGTGCTAGGAGCTAGGATTTGGGGGGACTGATAAGTCGGTTCTTGAAAGATTAGATATGATATCACCGCTCTTGCATGGATGGATCGTTTGATGGGGAAATATGAATATGAATGGAGTATATACCCACTATTGATTATCTATCTAACTTTGCATGTGAGTCTAGTCTTTTACTCTTCCTGGTATTGGGTTTAGGTTTGTGAATCATCCTCGTGATAGTCGTCGTCGTCATTTCGAGGACGGATAATGGCGGCGTCTTGATGTTTGTTTGGGAGTGAGTGGGTAGGTGGGTGTATTTCTCTTTTCTCCTTTTCTTTTTGTGTTGAGAGGTGGTACGCAAGTGTGACAAGCTTAAAGATTGGATGGACTACTGGGAACCTGGAATCTATGGATTGTATAGGGAATTAGGTAAGAGGAGAGGGTAGGTTTGAGAAGTCTGAGAAGTGTTAGGAGTTGAAAGGTCATTTGGTGTTAGTTGTCCAGAGGAAATTTTTCATAGGATGTCTGATGTCCTATGTCTAATTGACAATTAGTTTTGCAGCTTGTAAAGAATTGCGATGTGCTTCTTGATTCCAGTGCTCGCGTTTTGTAGTCGGTTAATGGTGAATGTTTGGTGGATGTACTGACAAGATTAGTAACTTCGTATCTAGCATCATCTACTAAGTGATATCTTGTCCTGCACATCGCACATCAACCTTTTCCCCACCCAAGCAAGCCCTCCTACTCAACCTCCTCAATCCTGGGTCTCACCCTCCCACTCTCACTCTCATCCCCAATCCCAGGTGTAACGCTCAACCCAGCCAACTCCCTCAACCCCCCATCCCCCATCTCCCTCTCCCTATCCCGCTGTCTCGGAACCAAAACATTCATCTGCCAATCCCTCAACCCCTCACTAACATCCCTCGCATGTCTCCCCACCAACCCATCATTATCGCTTTCGGAAACATACTCCAAAACCCTCTGTACATCTTCAAGACTCTGTCCTACCAATCCAAAACCTAGTTTCCTTCCCTCCTCTCTTGCTGTGTCGAGTGCTTTGATGAAACTCATTATCAAAAGAATCGCTGAGCGACGAAGAATTCCCTTTTCAGGCTCGGGTTCCAGGGTGAGGATATGGATTGCTAAATCAACTGCTGTGGATATGATCTGGCTTCCGATTCCTTCAATAGCGACCTCGATAGCGGAACCAAGGATAGCGAGTGCGGAGGCTCGGATACGGATATCTTCCATCCCGCGTTTACTTTCCCAGCCCCCAACGATTTGGGTGAGGAGTTCGTGGTCTGCCAAGCTTTCTGTCTCGAGGACTTCGTCGAGTTGTGGGACTTCGCCGCCCCATGCTTCATCTGCTTCGGCGTTTTGCTTTGATTTTAGTTTGGAGGCTTTTTCTTGTTCGCGTTCTGTCTTTGGACGGTAACCTCGGCGGCTGGCAATGAATAGGAGGCCTTCACAGACGGTGCGGGAGGTTTCTCCTGTGAGAGCGAGGTAGTTGCTTCGTATAACAGAGGACAATGCTTCGCCTAGTCGTAGACGTTGATCGAGATCGTATTCCTCGGTTGGATCGACGTAACGATCTATAAGATCTTTCATCACTGCTTTCGGATGCTTCTGCGAGAGTTGATCGAAAGATTGGATGGCGCGGAGGTAGATGTATTCCTCTTCATCTTGGAGGAGAGATGAGAAGAGGATGAGTAAAGCTGGGATATCCAAGATTGGACTGTTGGCTTTGATCAGAGTTGAGATTAATTCTAAGCCTTGAGCACGGACTGGAGGAGGAGAATCTGTTGCTGTGAGGTAGGACATGGCGAGGCTGTAACTCTTGCGGTCTTCTGCTTGTCGAGCTGTGGGTGTGCTGAGAGGCTCGGCATTCGAATCCTCCAAGGACTGATGGTATGTGAGGAACATGAGGAGATTTCGTGCTGTTTCTGAAACATCGAGTTGACGTATCTTGCTAATCTTATCTAATGAGGACTTGATCGACTCCAATATAGCCTCGTTATCGACATTTTGCCGAAAGCTTGGGGCTGTCAAGACTATGTTGAGGAGACTGAGAGATACGCCAACCTCCTCTTCTTTGCCTCCCTTCGATGAGAGAACATTCAACAATACTTGATTGACTAGATCAAGCACTTGATGGGAGTCGGCCACTAGTTTGTTTGGACATTGTGTGATCATATTTTGTATGAGTTTGGCCTCGACAAATCGATCCTGGGCTTCTTTCGAGGTGTCTTCTTGAGTTTGCGTGAAAATAGATATCTTGCGGGCTTCTGTATCGCTAGCGAACCACTTTCGACATAAGACCATGAATAAATCCGAAATATCTGACTCCAGATCTGGTATATTATCAAGAGTGTCGATGAGAGTGTCGACCTCGCGGTCTATGCTCATGATGTCTATCCCGAGATCCTGTGGTTGTATCTTGACGATATGGATACCATGATCGTCCGAAAGAGTATATATCCAGGATTCTTGGCCATGTTCTATTCTACCCTTGGAGCCGAAGGCCTTCAGAATTGATGCTACCAGATCGTTCTTTAACGCATGGGTCTTTGGAGAACTCGTCGAAGAGGACAGTTGTAGAAGGACTTTGAGAAGCATCTTGGCTGGTTTGATATACGTTGTCTCTAGTGCCTTGTCTGATGTACCCCAAGATGATAGGATCCAGAGCGGTACAAGAATTGGTCTCAGAAGCCTCTTACTCAATCCTGGATTCGGATGTGAGGATACCAAATTACTCAAGATCTTTAGACTTCTTGCCAGCTCTGAAGCGGGTACAATAACATGATGAGATCCTATGTGCTCAACGTGATCTTCTGATGTTATAGCTGAGGCTATCTCCGAAGCCTTCTTGAGTAACGGATCAATTGAGTCCAAAAGAGGCTGCACGAAAGCATTCCAGCCAGGCATACCTAGTATATCAGTACCATAGCGTCTAGTATTCCAACTGTACGACGTACCTGGGGCACCATACTGCTTTCTACCCAAAATGCCGAAGCCAATGATGAATGCTGCAGCTTTCTCCATACCAGGCTCCCCTTTTCCTTCCAGCAGAGTCAAGAGCTGGGGTGCCAATCTGCGAAACCACTCCTGAGCATCCATCCCCGAAGGCGGGGATGACAATAGACGCGAAGCCGCGTTGAGTGCTTCGTGTGAGATGTTAGATCCTCGCCCTCCTCCAGTGGAATTGCTAGTGCTTGGGTGTACTGAAAGAACGAACTCGATCGTGTTCTGTACACCTCGTTCTCGGAGAGGCAGCCGTGCTAGAACCTCGAGGAGCACTTTACGTAGCTCTGGGTATGTTCGACCTGGCTGTATCAAGAGATTTAGAGCTGGCAACAGAGATAATGTGCCCGTGCTATTGAGTACAGCGTTCAAGCTTTCGGTGCCGGTCCTCCTCTCGACAGCAGACACGGTAGGGTCAAATGCCAACTTGCCATGTTCTAGAATCCTTTCCACTAAGGGAGTATCCACTACACGTCTCTGATTGTTCGTAGCCATCATCTGCAAGAGTTCGATGGCCTCTGCGAATGGTACTTACGAGTATGGCCTGAGGAGCTAAAACTAGATGCGGATTTTGCTTACTCGACTGGCCCTATAATTAAAAGCCTGCCAGATCGCATGCAACATAGGATACCACTATCATATGTTCACTACGCTGGAGGACGCTTGCTCCCTGGTCAAGAGCCTACTCTTTCGTTGTGTCGAGGAGAAAAGGAGCTCAAGACCGAGCAGGACAAAAGATCAGTGGTTGCACGTGACTGTCTGACTAGCGCGCTTTGGCACGTCAATCTAGTCGCGTTCGTTCTTCGCTCATTACTTCCTTCCACAAATCCACACTACACTCTCGGATGTCAATCGCAACAACCAACGATACCCTTCCCAATCCTCGCTTCCTCCATCTCTGCTCGACTCGTTTCCCGACCGGCGATAGCTTGATCTTCTGTTGCAGTACCAAACACGACCTACACCTCCCTGGACGAGACCAAATTCCTCTCGATACATGCGATACGAAGCTTCTCTCGCTCTCCAAGCTACTGCAAACCAAGCACCACGCCTTCCCCACAGTTCTCTGATTGACGTTTTCCGCAAGGAATAACCGAAATCAGAACTTAACCCTAAGTATTTGTTGGTTTTAGCTTTGCGGTCATAGTTATTCTTCTAAACGACTATGTTCTCATCTGCTGAGTGATGATCTATGCCGTGAGGTTGAAATCTGATCGAGGCTGAGAATTGAAAGGTTGGAGGGATAGTCCAGATGTCGAAAGATGATAAAACAGATTTCCCTATGAGTCGTTCTGGTAAAAACCTCATGTGAGGATGCTCGTCAGGGTCTTCGGCTGGGCGTTATACTCTGGTCATTATGGATTGTCTTTACTGGGCTTCGATGGACAATATGGAGAGGAGATGCAATGTGGGATATATACAGGCTCTTCTTCATGAAGCAGTCTTTGGGATCTTCAACAAGCTGGATCTAATTGAACAACGCGGGCCCTAATCAACTCTATCGATGAGCGGACTGGACTCTTTTGGAACATGGGGACTGAGCACAATATCTCACATATTCGTCTACAAACAGATTGTCTCTCGCAAGCGTTTTCACAGCCTTTGGGCTGTGACTTGGTAGTGATCTCACTCGTCGGTACCATTTGCATAATGCATCTGTAGCGAGATTTCACTACCTTCAAACAGAAACGCACTGCATTGATGGTCCTTCCAAGTACTCAGGCACGGGAAGAAAAGACATATTGTCATGCTCCGGAAGTCTTCCATGCCCGGCTGAGCACCCTTTCCCCGAATCTGTCGAGATGGGTCGTCGCAAATGGATCTGGTGAAGATGTCCCGTATTTATCCTCATCCTGTGGCCTGCTTCTAAAGCATCATGAAGGACGTTGCCTCCACCCTCTCTATTCTCCTGAACCTCGCATCATATGCGCAGTCAACTCAAAAGACCATTGCCACGGCATCAGCCAACGGCAGTGTCACCTCGGTGTGATCCCGACCAGCCGCATCAACTTTCTCCTTTAGGCTCGGTCCTGAAGTGACGGAAGACGCCGACACACGGTCATTCATCCTCGTGGTGTTTGTACTCCCTTGCCTCTCCTGACTTCTCCGGAATGAACGGTAGAGAAGTAAGCGGTTTTTGTTGATGTATTTTGTCCGTTTCTGGCCCTACTCCGAAAGGTGTAGAGGAAACATAAAACTAATCTCAGAGGGCAATGCTATTCAAACAGAGAGAAGCTTCGCTATCCGAGATGAGGAGTTTGCTCGTTCCTGGTCTGGTCTATCTCGTGTCCGGTTCACTGTTGGATTTCGAACAACTATCTCTGGATTGAAGGTTCGAGTCATACCGGCGAGAAAGTGGTTGGGGTGTCGGTTGATGGCTATCGTGGGATGCGAACGACTTGGAGTATGGTGAGAATATCCAAAATGATCCATGCTGCAGACGCAAACTCGAGCTTCGATATTGAAGAAGGGAGGAAGTTATCCGACGTCTAGAACGGGACCCATCTCGTGTTGGAGTCAAAGCTTAGTGCTTGTCTGTTTTGGGTAGCGTTGGATGACCTGCCGAGCTTTCGAGATGTTGTGCTTGACTCTGGGTTGCTGCGTTGGATTGTGGATTTTCTCGGGCTGGCCTATCGGAGCGTGGGATCAGGACAGACCTAATGGTAGGCAGTCCAGGGCTGTCTCTTGTCTGTTCGCAGGCATGAGCAGCCCCTCCAATCTTGGGGATAAGTCAACCTGTCTATGGACCTTACAGCTTGAATCCGTGCTAACATCGTCGTAGGACTAGCTCTACGGCTTATGGGAGGAGGATGGAAGGTAAATCTGAAAAAGTGGTTTCAGAAAAGAAGACTGTGGACACGTTCTTCTAGGACTGAACATTGGAAGCTGTCCTCGCAGACACACGGCTCAGGAATGTTGAACCGACAAAAACACCCGAACGGTGAAATGAGATTCATTGCCTTGATAATCCTCCAAGTAAGCATTTACATGTTCCTTTCTCGGCCCCTCCCAGTGATATGATGATACACCTTACTCACAGACCTGTTCTGAAATCTATGTGGACGCAAAAAGTACCGTAAGTTCGGCCAGCCCTTTCTCTGGATGAATCATACTGATCTGGGTTAGAACTGCTGTCTGATCACTCAACTTACCCTTCGCATATAATGTTCCGAACCTCGGTGATAAAATCAATGACATAAAGACGAATCCAGATCACCACACTGTTACCAAACACATAACCTCGACCGCCGAGTCAATGGGAGACGGAGCAAGGAATGATGATTGGAGAAATGCAGTTGGGAGAAATGCAGTTGGAAGGCAATGTCTGTCGACATCTTTCCAGATAATTGAAATGAAGTTTTCTTAGAATTGTCTCGAACCAGAAACCTCGTCGTGAGGCACAATTGTACAAGGTATCATGTATGCACGCATCCTCCCCACTTAATAAACTCTTGCGCCTCCGGGTCTTAGCCAAAACTTTCCTCGTCCCTGCAAAACTTTAAACAATCTTCTCTCAACCACATCTCCACCTAGCTGCTCATGCTCTTCCATGAGCCATAACCTCTGTTCTTCCACTCCTGTGCCAAACCGCCAGAAGGGCACCGCAATGGCCACACTTATGCTCACAATCCTTGAACCAACTGGCCATATACGGAATACATCCCAAGCAGAGACAGAGACAGCACAAAGCTGCAGACAAACTATATAATTATTAGTCTTTACTCATTCTTCCTCTCTTCTCTCTGCCATGGATTTGGATCAGGGAATGGAATACTCACTGTGTAGTCCCCCCCGAAACAAATTCCGTCCTAGTCAACTCCCTAACTCCACAAGCAGGACAATCAACCGGCGCCGGACCCTGCTGCAAACTCGCCAACGGAGTAGCGATCTGATAATTATTCCTCGGTGGGTTCACATTTCCCTGTTGTTGCTGCGGTACTCCTGCTCCCTGTTTCTGCGGTGCAAAATGTTCTTGTGGTTGTTGTCCTTGATGGAATGATTGCTGAGGTGTGCCTTGTTGGTAATTGGCTTGAGGATTCTGCTGGTGGAAAGATTGTTGGGGAGTGCCTTGTTGGTAGGTAGCTTGAGGGTTCTCGGGGCCGACGTGTTGGTATTCGTGTTTTTCGTTCAATGTGCCTCCTGGAGCGGTGTTGTAACTTGGTGGTGCGGGTTGGATTGGTGTTCCGTCTGGGAGAGACATTTTGATATTTATGTGGTTGATGTGGTTATGTTGATGCTAGAATTCTTCTTGAAGCAAGAGACTCCTGGAATTCTGGTACAATTGAAAATTCGTAGAAAGAACGAAGACTCGTAAGATTACCACAAACACGGCAGGAACTCAGCTATATAAGATAACCTGCCTGCCTGGCTGACACCGCCAAAGCCAAGCGCCAGCCCCATCTCCCCCAAGCCTTATTTACGTGAAACTCTCGTCCTTCATCAGCAGCTAATCCCATCAACTAACCTCTTATTATCGTGGCTGTAAGAACCCGCCGAATCACAGCTTCTCCTCCACCCAATCAACGGCCACTTTCAAAGCCCATCATCAAAAGTAACATGGCCCCCAAGACACCGGGCTTTTCGATGGTGTCTGAAATAGTGCGTTGGGTAAGGCTGTACGAGGTAGGCTTGTGTGTTTTGGGATATGGTATGCGGCGTAAAGCGGGTTAGTGCGTCCTCGTGCATCTTTGTATTACTGGATTGGGAAAAGCAGGTAAGAGTAGGGACGGGAGCTAGAAGCGGCTTGGGTAATTCACGTAGATGATATGCGCTGGAAGTCTTGGAAGTCGTGGATTCTTTTTTGTGCTTCATCTGGATGTGGCTATGACTTATGTGAGCCGAGTAAGATTTATGAGGAGGAGGATGATGTGGGGTGGTGTTGTTGTGGCGATTGTTGAGAGTAAGGAGATGCTTGGATAGGTGGTTTCAGCTTGTAGCGTGAGAACGCGGGATCTTGCCGCCGAGAGTATTACCCAGGTGTTACTTAAAAGATATCCACAAGGCTGGACAGTGGGCGCATGAGATTGACAGGAAAGTTGTAGGACGCAAACACATTCATTCATTTGCTCGTCCGCCAATTGATATATTTCGCTCAAAAGCAACCAAACCCATCCAGCTTCTTCAAGTAGACTAATTGCTCATAGACGTTACGTTCATCCGGACTGTCCTACTTTCCTAATTATACATTACCACATCCTTCCACTTTCCTTTACACTCACAACTTTAGACGGGCTTCGCGCTGGTTGGAGTAGCAGCATGATCAATAGCACTGACTGGTGCAGCACTGGTAGGTGTTGCTGAAGTTGGACTAGCAACAGTTTCTCCTCCAGTAACGCCTGACGTTTGCAGAGGAGGGGGTTGCTTGCTTGCAGTGGTTGGAGAAGCTTCCTCAGCATACTGAGGTGGTACAGAAGCATGTTTGCTGTCAACCGGCGAGATGGGGCTGGTTGGCTCGCTCAGTGCAGCTCCAGCAGGTCCTGCCGGTGCGGCTCCAATAACGGATCTGAAAACCTGATACCATTTATCGGCATCAGATGGTGAGTGTGCCTTGAATTGGATCTCAGAGCTTCCAGATAGCTTGCTGCTAAGCCCCTTAGAGACATCCTTGCCTTTGACGTTGAACTTCTCTCCATTGGTAGAACCGATAGTTGCGTCTGGGAGGTAGATGGACAGCTCGGGTTGTGGATCTCTCTTGATGTTGTCATTGTCCTTGTATTCGTGCAAGAATTTCGAGGGAGTAACCACATAATAGCCAGTGGTGTATCCAGCCATGCTGAGCTTGTTGCGAGACTTCCTCTCCAAGGTACCCTCGATGAGAGGCTTTACGGAGGAATGGTCCTGGTTGGGAAATGCAATGCCTTCGATCGTACGTTCAGGCGCGTTAGGATCGACAAGCACACCACTGTTACGCTGGACGAATCCATTCCACTCCATATCCCCAGGAACACGTTGAGCAGTAGACAGAATCTCAGCATACAGTTCCTGTTGCTTTTGAGCTTGTCCACCAACAAATTGATTGAAGGACGCTAGAGCTTGCTGGATGACCTCAATAACGTGAGTCTCGAACTGTGCGAAGTTTTGTTGGACGGAGATCAGGTCATGTTTGTTGTTGTTCTCCTCCATAACCTGCTTGCCGAGTCGGTGCAGGACTCCACGATGAACGACATATGGGTCGTCATGGGCGCTCATCTTCCCTCCTGACGCACCAAAGGCAGCCGTTTGTTGGCCGAGGAGTTCGATATGCTTCTGGGTTGTGTTCCGTGCCTTATCGACATCTTTAGCTCCCTTCGAAGCTCCAGAAGACAATTCCTTGGTCTTGTTCTTGATCTCCTTGTGCAGTCGCTCGAGGATGGGGAGGACGGAGCCTTTGAGATTCTGCTCGGTCTCGATGTGGGTGTTGGCCATGCCTTGTGTGTTTACTCTCATGTTCTCGAATAAGCCAGCAATCCCACCTAGGGATTGATCGAAATGATGTCCTTCCTTCAGCGGGTTCGAGATAGTCTTTTCCATACTGTTAGCATTATCTGGCAACCAAAAAGTAACAATTGCACACACCTTCAAGACCTTCTCATACTCTTTAGCATGCGCCTTTTGCACCTTCTCCGTAGCAGTAATGTAATCTTCAAGGTATCCAACAGCATGTTTCCAAGCTCGCAGACGCTCTTCGAGGAGGGATGTAGTCTAAACACGATATGTCAATAACCGCGAATAACTTTAGAAGGCTGATTCTTACACTACTCGGGTCTGTTATTGGTACAGCATCGTCGCTCATAGCACTCGACGCCGAAAACTGACGATTCGGGAGCGTGACCGGGTGGGAGCCCGGGAGACCAGCTTTCTTCTCAGCAGACATAACTGAAGCTTGTCTGCGCATCATGATTAGTCGTTGTACTCTCAAATTGAACCCAGGTCCTCGAATTGCAGTGTACAGAAAAGCTTGGCGTCGCCGAGACAGAGGCTTACCTTGTAATCTCCTTTGGGGATGTGGGGTTGATAGCTATCCTGGCTGCGAATCGTCGTTAGGTTTCTGTACCCCTGCGTGGTCAGGTTGAGGAATCTTTCTTTGCGTCTGATATCTTCGTAAGTACAGTTCGGAGGGGAAATGTTCAAGAATTGTAGTTATGGATATTTCTTCAGACCGAGCTTGGGGACCAAGACATTATATTCGGAACAACCAGTCTAGCGTCATTGGGGTTTTGCATTCATCGCTGCATGAACAGCAGTCCGATGACGTAGAAGAGGATCTCGACCTCCTCGAATCCACCACCCACCACTATTTTCCTGTATCAAATCATTTCCGTAACCCCATTCTGCATTGTATAGAGTTCTACGCTAGAGGCTTGCACAGCCTCAAGCTACCGGCATTCGAGATCAGATGAAGACCCTGGATCTTGCTCCTCGGAAACTCTAGATTCACGCAGCCATGAGATTCTGATGAGGATCGTCGACTCTTCACCCATCGCGGCGTTTACCGAGTGGAATCAAGGCATGGGGAACCCGACTGCTCCGGGTTAAGGGCTCGAGTGACATGCAGGTCGCCAGGGTGGGATTTTAAACTCGAAAGTTTAAGCTTCTGATGGGCAGTTGACCCTTGTCTGGAGGGGAGACTGTTGGCGAGCTGGCAAGCCACTGATTCACGATAGCATCACAAATCTGGATATTGCAAGACCGGTGGGCTGCATAGCCACACTTGCAGATCTATTTGAACAACTATCGTATTACTCGAATATCGACGAGACGGGCGGTTCGGCACTCGTTATTGGACAACAATATCACGACTTCCACCCCCAACACTCAATACCACCCCGTTCTCCACAAGCTTCGCACCCATACTGGCCGGCACCGGCTTCCCATCAATACTGATGCTAGGAAACCTCCCACTCTCAAGACAAGGTAACACCACCACGCCCTCTGTTCCCGCTGGAACATTGTAAGTTAGTGTATATCCCCTTCCCTGAATCGCCCAACTAGCTTGATACTTTCCAAGACTAGTCATAAACCCTCCCTCTACAGTCTTCAGATCCCCAAATTGAGGCGCAAGTTTCCACGTCGAGCCTGCGCGTCCAGTGACGCTGAGTCCGAGGACGAAAGTTGTCAACGCGGATGTTGGACCTGAAGACCAACCATGCGAATGAGAGACGTAGGAGGGATCATAGTCATAGCCGCGAGTAGAACGGTAACCGAATGTGCCGTTTGTGAGATAGCCTTCGATGACTGTACTTTGTGTTCCAAGAGGGTTGTTCAGATACCAACCCCAGCATCGTCGGATTAAGTCTAATGCTCGTGCTGTCTGGCCGATTGTGAAGTGTGCTTGGATTTCGAAGCTAGAGATGAAGGGTGAGATGTTATCTGGTAATTCTGGAGTCACGGCTCCAATGGGTGTCCAGTTTTCGAGAAGCTTGGTGGAGATGGACTCTGCTCTGGTGGTATCGACTACGTCAAACAGGATTGCCATGCTGTTTGCATCCTGGGGGTGGAGAGTAGTGGCTGTGGCATTGTCTTTGAAAGCTCCATAGGCATTATCGAAGCAGTATTGGTTGATTGCGTTTTTGAGTGATGCAGCTTGACTGGACCATGTTGCGTTCAGACTGGTGGTGTCTTCTGCCCAAACAGCGAGCTCTGCGCCCGTTTCAAGAGTATGGTAGAGACTAGAATGTGGTGTTAGTAACAGCATCCCCAACTCAAGAAGGGAGCACTAACATCATATTTGGTTCACTCCCATTGCCTCCGGTCTGCCATCTTGCCCAGTCTCTGAGTCCAGTCACATTCATCAGTCCACTGGGTCCGACCTTGCCGTAGATGAATTCCATCGCAAGAAGGTACTTGGACCAGTTCTCTTGGAGGAATGCCGTGTCATTGCTATACAACAAGTAGTTGTATGTACCAATCATAGTCCACATGTGATACGTATCAGACCCAAGCTGAAGAAGAGGTGGTCCAGCTTCTGGGAATGCTCCTGTGGTTGAGTTCTGATAATTATACATCACCTGCAAAGCGTTCTTGACAGACGTCAAGTCCCCAATGCTGACGAAGGAGCTTGGAACTGCAATACCCATGTCACCTGCGTTATTGTCAGCTGTGACGAAGCAGCGGAGAACAAAACTCATGTACCTGGCCAAACTGCTCGGTCTCTCTTGGCTCCATCGACAATGATGGTATCTCCTGGACCGAGAATACCGTCGTTCTGCCAACTAGTATTCAAGAAGGGCACATGTCTCCCTGTATCGACAGGAACAGAGTTCGTCTGTAAAGTGTATGCTCCAGAGTACCATATCTTATTTAACTCATCATCATTGCTGTGGAAGTATCCCTGGTATGCCCGCAGATTCGACCAAGTTGGCTGGAACCCTATGGTGAGCTTGATGTCGTTGAGATTGACCGTCGCAGTTCCATTGGAGATTAGAAACAAGGTCAAGTATCGAAATCCTCCTCGAAGCTTAATGTCTGGCATTGTATAGGTGTGTTTACCAGAAGTCTTGAATGTCGCATACAAGGCGCCATCTGGCCCAGCAAACTTCCCATTGGACCCATCAGACCATTCTCCAATCCAGTTCTTGCTTTCCGTAAAAGCCAGACCTATCGATCCCTGTCCTGTTGCCAAGTAGTTAAGCGTGACCAGACCACCGACCTCAATACCAAAGTCAAAGACTAGCTGCGAACCATTGCCTGAGAGCTGGGATGTTCCATTGAAGCCTGAGATCAAATTGCCTGATCTATCTAATATCGATGCTGGTGAGACGGTTCTCGAGGATGGCGCGAAGATGTTACTCTCCCAGGCCCCAGGAAATGCTGTGTCGGCTGGTCCACTGCAAGTAGTATTCTTCCAACATGATTGAGCAATTGCGCTATTGATCAAAATAATAATGCTTGCCAATTGGCACACAAGCTTTTGAATGGCCATCCTGTAGAGTGGCAAGAATAGCTTGACTTAATGAAAGAGCACAGCGGGAGCTGAACAACGCCATCATAGATAACAGAGAAAGTATATATACTCTTCAGAAGCGAGATTAGAAGTTAGAAAAGTTTTAACAGTACGTTTTGTCGGTGTCGAATGAGCCGAGAAGCAATTGAGGAAGAAATTTGTCCGGTCCTGCCGGCTTTCGCATCTCCGCATCTCACCCCGCATTCGAGAGTGTGGCTTGTATGCAGAATACTCCTCGAAATGTTGCTACCACATACTCGGATGATAAGCAGGAACACCTACAGAATTTGACTGTTGCAAGCGACGACGCGTGACTTATTCAGCGAGAATGTCGGTGCTTCGAAAAAGGACGAAGCGCAAGGGTAGAAAAAAAGCAATTGCTTGGTGGTGAGACTTCCAGCATGCCCTGCGCTGCCAAAGCCAGTAAGCTTCGCGACAGATTTAACCTTATTATCTCTCATCGAGGGAGTGATCAACTCTGACGTCGAGAATAGTCAAAGTCCCCCTGGGTTTAGTATAAATGTTCCGAATTGTCGCCAAACCAGAGCCCAAAAATAAGAAGCACGTAAATAGCAGCAATGGATCCATACGTAGCAGATGAGAAATGCAGCTCTGCTTGGATTGCATCAATGCCGACCTTTGGTGCTCGGAGCAGTCTAAAGTCCGTGGGTACATCGATCTCAATGGCTCTGGCCCGTTGTGGACGGACTGGGTACTCGCACGTGACTGTTAGCTGTGTGAAGCCAGAGAAAGGCGATACCATGAAGATATAGGTACTGGAGGAAGAATCTTGATGAAAGAGCTTTACTGAAGGTTTCATACAGCCGGGTCTGTTTGATCTGTTAGAGTGGTTCCAAATCCCAAGAGGTAAATATAGATACTTGATAACTCGCTGGAAAACCGACCAAAATTGATATCCAAGAGAATAAGAATCGTCGGCCGCTTGTAAATCACAGGCTGGTCTCACCTGACATAAGACCCATTCCACAGCTTCCCGTACAAGCTCTTAAAGGTGGTGTCCTTTGAGTTGTGGCACCCAATATGCAGCCAGATCTGGCGCCCAGATCTTCGGTATGACGACGCTTGAGGACCGTAACTGAGGGGCCCAAATCTGGCGATGATGCTAGCTTGTTCCATGTAGCATAGATTTGAACACTGCAAACTGCGATATGGCTCTGCAATGGCGTTAAGCGCTAGACTCAAGTCTCCGAGCGGTACCAACTAAGGTAGCTACCCACCTGCACCCGGGCCTGTCAGCGTGACCTCCATCGTACCTCAGGCGCCTGTGGTTAATTGTGCTGTGCTGGGAGGAGGAGACTCCTCGAATAGGGGGCGTCATGGCACTCGACATTCCCCAGTGAGAGATCTGCCGCTGTCAGACCTGTACCCGTCTCCGTCACCACAGTATTGGCATCCTACATCGCACATGTGCATGCATTGTCGACGAGAGGTTTGTTCATGTCTCCGCCCAGCCCATGCTTCTTCTTCCAGAAACAATTCGAGAGGCTCAACCCCTGTGAAGTTTGGCTCGAACGGCCCCAAGCTTTACTTTAGCGACTTCCTTCCCACCTCCCGTGCCTCTTGATCTTGAACATAACCAAGCACTCCGAATTTCTACCTCCAGCAATGCGACGACCATCCTCACACGCCTGACGCCTCTTAGTACACCTGCATACTTAACGATCAGCACCACATTTGGTCGCCAGCTCCCGATGAGATCACCGCTTCGATCGAGAATCTTGGTGCTAGGCCGTCCGCAAGGGAAACATTCCTTCGAATCCCGATGAAGGTATGTGAGGTTTTGCGTCTTGTAGTAGATACTCCCTCGACATCTGCAACACTTATCTTCACTCCCGGTCGCATCTCAGGCCATCGTGCTTGCGTCTTCGCTCTGTTGCACGCGAGCATCGGATGTTGTACTTCCTCCAAGAGATTAAGTTAGCTTATATACAGAAGTGCTTGCTGACCACCGGCTCCTGTCTGTAGACTTCATCTAGACCTCGAGGAGAGATTGGGGGGAGCTTCGCCAGCAGACGTGGGCACGTTCCCCAGCTCTCCATAAGTGATACCAATCACCAGTAAGTTCAATGCGTACTCCCCAAGCAAGGTCTCTTACTGATTGTGCCAGTGTGACCGAGGCCATTGGGGATATGTATGATGGATACTCGGAAGACGACGAAGACTACTCGAAACGCGATTCGCGGCCTTTAAGCTTTATAACCTCACCTCACGATTCGATCGAGACGAAAACCTTTGTTACCTCGCCATTGCACGAATCATCACAACCTGGGCAATCATATCTTGACGTAACCAGCTCGTCTTCGAGACCATCGCCGAACGCGAATGGCAAGTCCGGGAAAAAGGCGCACACCTCGCCCGCGATGCTTCAAAGTCCACGAAACACGGCTTTCGACAAGTCGACATTATCTCCCACATTATCACTTCGCGACCGGAACGTATCGGAGACAGCAAATGCTCAATTTCCCCTAAATGACATAGACTATGAGTCCAATCCGGCTGCTGTCGCCCAGGAACTCAATAACCTGCAAGCTTTACGGCGGATGTCGATGGATGTTGGAAATACAAGTGATCCCGATCTGCCCTCTTTCCAAGGTGCTTCCTTTATGCCTTCAGTTGCTCCAACTGGCGACGACAATGAGGATGATCCCTCAAGGCTGTTCTGGGTGCCCGCCCGAGTCCATCCCGAACTTGCGCCCATGGAATTCAAGACGTTTTTGGAGAAGAGGGTTCAGTCGATCAAGCGGCGGTCTGGGGAACAGACGGGGGCAAGTCTTTCGCCGGACAGCCTCGAGCTAAGTGGATCTGGAGGCAGTCTAAGGAGGAAGAAATCCATGCTCTCGAAGCAGATCAATAATGATGGTGGCAGAGGTGCTGTCGGATATAAGGACGGGGCAGAACAATTGGAGAGAAAGAAATCACTTTCAACAGAACATACACCTGAGTTGAAGATTTCGGACCTGAAGGAACTCGAATCCCTGGTCCGAGATCCCTCAAAGATGCAGCAACTGAGTCTGGATACGAGCAACCGTATGAATGGCGAAGTACCTGGCAACGAGGACATGCCCATTCTACCCCATGCGCCGGGGATTGGTTTGAGACGATCTACACGAACAACTTATAGGAAGGGAAGTTTGAGGAAAGGTCAGAGGGTACCGTTTTCTAAGAGGGCTGGTGCCATGCAAACGGATACCGATGGAGAAGAATCTCCAGCTGCTTCCCCAATGGATGATCGTCCAGCAATTGGATACCCTCTGACAAAAGTTCCATCGGAACCAACTTCTGCAGAGAATTTCTCTCGACCCAATCGTGGAGCACGCAGACTCCAGAACTTACCGCAAACGACCCCACCAGATCTGGAAAATAGCTCGAAAGACGACATGTTAGGTCAAGTAGACCCTTCGACAACCATTAGCGATCGCACATCCCAGCCTCCAAAACCCGGATCACTACCTAGGAGCAGTACTTTCCCAAGGAACGATGCTCCTGTTCCCCGCATCATTGAGACCCCCCCACCTCCCGAGGTGGTTGAGCCTCCCCCTGCGAGACAAAATCAGTTCCCGGAAAGAAAATCTTCCCAACAAGCTCCTCCCGCACAACAACAAGTCATTCCGGAACCTCCAGCACGATCTAGCAGACGGCCAACACTGGATCGCCAACCATCATCGAACTCACAAGCAGCACCGAGGATACCTCCTCCGAAACAAACTCTGAATGAAATGGCCCAGCATCCATCGCCACTCCCAGGGAGTAGCGCCAGTACCGACAGTCTGACCTTCATTCCTACATTGGAAGAGAGAAAGCCTGAAAAGAAGTCAAAAAAGGAGAAGGATGAAGCTGAAAGTTCTTCAAGGAAACCTAGCTGGGGTTGGTTTAAAGGTAGCGACGAGAAGGATAAGAAAGAGAAGAAGAAGGATGAAGATCAGAAGAAAGCCAAACCAAAGGTTGTCATCGAGAAAGTGCATGACAACACGCGGCTGGATGTGCTGCAGTCAACCCTGGATTCCGGAGCTTCAAGGGGCCGGGAAAGTCTACTTCTGGACAGGGATAGCGTAGATATAAAGTCACACGACGAAAGGAAGAAGGATAGCAGTCGCAAGTCAGGCGGGGAGCATAAAAAGGAGAAGGATAGTCTCTTTTCCTCGTTCTTCAGCAGCAGCAAGAAGAAGGGTGACCGCGACTCGGGCGGAAAGAAAGGCAGCTCTCTTCGAACTCTTTCTCCTGAACCGCCTCCACGACAGCTAAAACCGGATATCGATTACCCTTGGACCCGATTTTCTATCCTCGAGGAGAGGGCTATATACAGGATGGCACACATCAAGCTTGCAAATCCACGACGAGCGTTGTACAGTCAGGTCCTTCTCAGTAATTTCATGTATGCCTACCTGGCAAAAGTACAGCAAATGCATCCTCAAATGCAGATCCCTCAATCTGCCGTTCAGAAGAAGCAAGAGGCGGAGAGACGGCAGAAAGAACAAGAAGAGCAGTTGCGGCAGCAGCAATTGCAGCAGCAACAGACAGAACCTGGGGAGCAGTACCGATATGATTACCATCAAGTAAAAGGGATTCGTGAATTGTTCTCAAAATTTTGCTAATCGTTCTACAGGGTATTACACAATATGCTGAGCAGCCGCAAGAACCCAAGCCTGAAGGGGTCACCTACGTCGATGATTCTCAGATCTACGACTATGACCACCAGCAACCTGAGTCGTCTCATTCACAGAGCTCCAATCGGCCTCAGTCCCGTGCCTCGCAGCATAATCAAGAGAATGGGTATGGAGACCAAGGTCAATACGGGCGACATGGCAAGGAGTATGATCAGTATGGACGGTCTTATGAGCACGATGAAGACGAGGAGAGTGACATGTGGTAATTGTACTTTAGCAAACACATCCCTCCTTGTTTTGATGCATTTATGATGGAGTTTCGAGGCGTTTTACCAAGTCAGGATGCGGCCCGTTTCGTCGGGTCTGGGACAAGACTTTATTATGGATGGTAACTTGTCATTGGGAGCATAGCGTCAGGTGGGTTGGCCATGTTTTTGCATGGATTATTGTCTCCACACATGGGACTCTTATATTGTCATCTGCCGCGTCCAGAAATACAGGCGTGCCCATGTTGTACAGTAGATCTATCAGCAGTCCTAGCTGAAGCATAGGAAAAGGTTGGAATGGAAATCGGTGAATATCTCCAAGCTGAATTGACCATGTAAACGTGACAGCTTCAAACTTTGTGATTCAATGAGCAGATTTACGAATTGCAGCCTGGAAGAGGCGATGTCAAGATGGGCGAGTGAATCCTTGGCGTGGTGTTACGCAATGCGGCTTTCAGGCAATAACCTTAAAGATCGCTAGTGGGGAGCTCGTCAGTTCAACCAACTCTATGTCCCACCGATCAGCAAACGACTTTCTCGGCTTCAACTTCAAGTGACAGTCGAAAGTATTTCCTGTTGGCTACACACACAACCAGGCAAACATGTTTCGCGCTCAGCAGAACGCCTTTGACGATGTCGTTGGTAAGATGCACCGGCTACCCAGTTCATGGAGCTCAAGAGCTGCCTACAGATCGAGACTAATTTCCTACAGCCAAAGCGACCGACGAGAACCTCACTTCGGAGAACTGGGAGTATATTATGGATGTGTGCGATAAGGTGACCGGCGAGGACAGTGGAGCCAAGGATGCTGTGGCAAGCATGATCAAGAGGCTGGCGCATAGAAATGCTAATGTCCAATTATACACGTTGGAGGTTTGTCACTCTGCCAGCTATCTGTCTTTTTGGTCATTCCTAACAACTCCTTCAGCTTGCCAATGCACTCAGCCAGAATTGTGGTCCCAAGATGCACCGAGAGCTTGCCTCGAGAGCCTTCACGGATGCGCTACTGCGCCTAGCCAACGACCGAAACACACATCAGCAAGTCAAGGCGAAGATATTGGAACGTATGCAGGAATGGGCAGAGATGTTCAAGGACCCGGATCTTGGGATCATGAAGGACCAGTACTACAAGCTCAAGACACAGAACCCGAACCTCCATCCTCCCTCAGCCCCACAGAAGAGCAGGCTTACGGATTTGGACCGTCAGAAGGAAGAAGAGGAACTGCAGATGGCATTGAAATTGTCGATTCAAGATAAAAGCCCCAAACCACAAACGAATGCCTCACAAGCATCTGGCTCCGCCGGACCCTCGCAAGCTCAGGCAGCGCCGGTGCAAAAGCCAATGCCTTCAGGCACCACGGCAGCTACGGTATCTAGAGTGAGAGCACTATTCGACTTCCATGCGACAGACCCAGACGAGTTGACCTTCCGGAAAGGCGACATAATTGCTGTCCTAGAATCGGTCTACAAGGATTGGTGGAAGGGGCTGCTCAGAGGGCAGACGGGTATCTTCCCACTGAATTATGTGGAGAAGTTGGCAGATGCTACACCTGAGGAACTGCAACGAGAGGCTCAGATGGAAGCTGAGGTGTTCGCCGAGATCAAGAATGTTGAGAAGCTCCTTACATTACTGAGCACTTCGACTTCGGATCTCAATGTCCGAGACAACGAGGAGATTACAGTATGTACAACACCCATACTGAGTGATTAATGCTGAATTTCTCGGTAGAAACTCTATCACTCCACACTAGCTATTCGGCCAAAGCTGATCGAGCTAATTGGCAAATACTCACAAAAGAAAGGTACGGACAAGCTATTCACGTGTCAGAGTCCACTACTGACCATTCTTAGATGATTTTACTCAGCTTAATGAGAGATTCATCAAGTCTTGTCGTGACTATGAAAATCTCCTCGATGCTTCTATGACACAATCGCAACCCGCATATCAATATGGCCGTCCTGGTTATGGTGGTGGATATCCGCCCCAAGCCGCCCCACCTCAGCAAGACCCTGGCAGATACTACACTCCTGGACCTCAGCAAGAGCAGCCCTATCCGCAGCAGCCATCTTCACCACAAGGATATCCCCCACAGCGAACAGGAGCAGCGCCATTCTACGTTGTTGCACAACAGGGACAGGAACCATCAGGTCCTCCTCAGGGCCCTCCTGGACAACAGGCATATCCTCAGAGAGATCCTACACCTCGTATACCTTCAAACCAGCAACCTGCACCACTGCAGACTCAGTCGCCACCACCCAATCAATATCCACCTCAGCCCCAGACAGGACATCGGCCCGAAAGCACTGCGGAATATCCTCAAGAACTCGCAACAAGCATCTACAACTCCCCAATCGGTCAGGACAAAAGACAGTCGCAATATAGTGCTAGTTTGTATTCACAAGAAGATCCATATTCGGCCAGTGGAGCTCCATCACAACCACCTACCTCCCAGCAACAGTACTCCGCCTATAACCCTAACGCACCTCAACAGCCTTCTTACGGAGCACCTCCTCCACCTACAGGAGCTGCGCCGCCACCACCAACTGGTCCCAGCTATCCTTCAGTACCAGGACCTCAAGACTCAAGACAAACACTTCCCTCACAAGGGGCTTATAAGCCATACCAACCCGCACCAAGCGCTCCTCCTGGTGCACAAGCAGATGATTTCTACCGTCAAGGAGGGACCGCCTACTAGGTCAGAGGTTATGAAAGAAGGGTCTCTTAATTAATGAATTTCGTCTTTCAAGCGAGTATACGAGTAGAACCTGAGCCATATAGGCACAGTGGGAAGACAGGAAGTCAGTCACATGGTTGCGGAATCAAGGGAAGCGCAGTGTCTCAATGTATCATATTCATTCGAATTGCTTGCGCAGAATACCAGATCAATTGTTGATTGCCATCTCCATCTCCATTAGAAGCGTCATCGCATAGTCGTCGTCTACTGTGGGGTATGTTGTCAGTTTCGTTTCTGGTCATAATTTTTGAGGTGAAGGTAGACAATAGTCAGGGACTTCCACAAAAATTAGAGGAAATAATTTACCAAGATCAGGGAACGGCTCATTCTCATTCTCATCATCTTCCTCTTCATCATCACCCTTCCTCTCCCCAGATTGTCCAACTTGATCTCCCTTCTTCTGGTGGTAAAACTCCTCCGCGGTGATCTCGACAATCTCTTCTTCTTCTTCTTCTCCGTCGATGTCTTATTCATCTCGCTTGCGCTTGGTTCCTATACATAGACATACTATATCAGGATCATAGCCTCTCTCTTTAACGATAGCAAGCACAATGGGAGAGGGAGAAAGAGAGAGATAGAGATTCTTACCCGCAGACACACTCAACTTTGGTGGTGAACTCGGGGGCGTGAGGATGTTGGTTCGCGGCTTGAAGAGGGAGGAAGTCGTGCTTGGATGTCTGGAGGGTGGTGGTGTGGTGGGGAGAGCGCTATTGTTGAGAGTCATGCTGGTGCTGGCGAGTTTGTTAGTATTGGTCATGAGTCGTAGAACAGGAGAGGAGAGGAGAGGAGGGGAAGCTTACGTAGATGCCATTGTGATTGTAATGTGTACGGAGAATATGTGTAGAGAAGTGTATGTACTGTAAAACTTTGCTTTGGAAGTAGTGGTGTGTGGTCTTGTAATCGAGCGTTGAAAGTTGAAAGTTGAAAGTCGAGAGTCAAGAGTTTAGAGTTGAAAGTTGGAAGTTGTGCGAGAAGTAAGTAAAAGGGTATATGACGAGGGAAATTTCTACGCGAGGTAGTGAATTTGAAAAATCGGGAGGTGAAAGTGAACTCATGTTTAAGCGTTGCGAAAGTGAAGTGTTGGGTTGTGAAGGTGAGGGGTGGAGGTTAAGCGAGCTCCTGGATTCTAATGCTTTGTCTTTTGAGCTTGAGGCAGTGGCTAGAGTCTTGGAGCCTTTGTAATTCCTTTAGGATGATAAAAGCTGGTGAGATTGGGGACAATAGCTCTGTTCTGTTGTTTGAGAATAGTATGACTTGTTAATTGCATCTCATTGCGCCGAACTGGTCTTCGACACTTTGACCTTCTGTAAAATGCTACCCCATCATAGCCTATTGCAGTCATCATCGCCAGTCAATATAATATTCTTCCAGTCATTTATAGAACCTATTGTCTTCCGATCATGAACGGCCACTTATCACTAGTGAACAGGGTTGACATGATTCACACACAACCAATATCCATAAGTTGGCACTTGATTCAGGAACTTGAGAGACGCATCTTCGTGATTGGGACGAAGTATTATTAGTCACTGCCTACAAGCCTACTGCTCAATGCTCCATAGCGTCCTCAAACAACTCCTTCAACTGCTGCCTCTCCTCATCCACCTCCGTTGCCAAACCAGGCGCAAGCATCAACACCCGAGCTTGAGGCAAAGTTCCTTCAACCAAATCATCCAAGTGCTCCCGCTTGAACCCTAGGTCCTTCAATCCCTTCGGTTGATCTCCCAAGTCTGCCAAGAACTTCGATAACGCTTCCGCAAGAACCTCTCCTGCGCTTTCTCGCTTAACATTTGAGATATCGACGCCGAATGCTTCTGCTGCTGCTAGATGCCGTTCTGGATTTGATGCGCCTGTAAAGCGGAATACTGCTGGGGCACTGACAGCTACTGATACACCATGAGGAATGATGGGGGTGTCTATCTCGTATCCTGCGTGTTTGTATCCTGGGTTTTGACCAGAGATTGGATATGACATTCCTGCAAATTTGTTAGCAGATATCATTGCAGCATTCAAGGAATACCATACCATGACATAAATGAACACCTGCATTTCCAAATCCAACACCAGCTAAAGTGGCAGCTAGCAACATCTGACTTTGAGCTTCATGATCCTCTGGGTCTTTCACTGCTCTTGGCAGATACTTCACTGTACTTCTCAATGCTTGTAGCGAAAAGATATCACTAATTGGATTAGCGCCTTGGTATGCTGGACGATTTATAGGGTTTGTAGGTCGAGGTATCCGCTCATAATAAGGAATCGCAGTCCAAGATTCTAAGCTGTGACACAGGACATCGAGACCGGAACTAGCGTGAACAGCAGACGGCATCGTTCTTGTGTTTAGAGGGTCGCATATTCCAAGAGTAGGCTTCAGATTTCGGTGCGCAATACCGGTCTTTGCACGTTTTGCGACCAAGTCGAAAATGGCAGTTCCAGTAGTCTCTGATCCAGTTCCGGCGGTGGTCGGTACTGCGATAAGCGGTTTTAATGGCTTGTCGATAGGGAGTCCCTTTCCCAACGGAGCATTGACAAAATCCAGAAATTCAGCATTGGGATAGCAAGTATACAAATTCATCAACTTCGCCGTGTCAATGACTGATCCTCCGCCAACAGCCAGGAATGCGTCCGGTTGGTAGGGCTTCGCAAAGTCAATTGCCGCCTTTATGCTCGAATCCTTGGGCTCCACCCTGCAGCCATCGTAGATCGTAAACTGCACCGACGAATCAGCATTTGCTTATTCTTTTTATACAGGGATGTTTTATACCTCAACGCCTTCCCTTGTCAACCCTTCTATGACTTGCTTCATAGCGTCCAAATGCCTCACCGTGCTATCCGTAACGACGCAAACCCTCTTCGCACCCATATTCTTAAAGTCCATGCCAACTTCCTTCGTAACCCCAGGTCCAAACCTGATAGAACTCGCAGCCATCTCGAATGCATACTCCTTCTGTCTCGACAGATCGGCTGGCGTTGCATAATTGCGTTGTAGATTTCGCTTTGCGTGGGAGAGGAGGCCTGAAGAGGGTTGGTGATGGTAATGGGAGGGATTGCCGTGGCATGGACAGGAAGGAGGATGTGTGTATTGGACTGTGCGAAGCAGATTCATTGCTCGCATTGCTCTCTACATTTTTGTCAGTATCCATCGAGAAACCAGCCATTAAGGCAAAATGAAGTTCGTACCGTGGGAGCAGCTCGTACTGCGGCCATCTTGTGCAGGAGTGGGAGTACCCAGGTAAGACAGTATGTTCAAGTGAATGGTGATAGTAGATAGATCAATCCATAAGCCTCAAGAGGATTCAATGTTCGACGGCTCTGCGAAGGAAAAGACAATGAGAAGTGATCGTCGTAATCGAAGTTCTGGCTCATTTTGTGTCGGTGAGCAGTGGATTCCTCCCCGACTTGCTGCGGGGTGGCACCTCGGGACCAAAGTCGGACCAGCTCTAAGCAGCTCTACCGGAAACTTATCCGAGAGTCTGGGGTACGGGGACTTTCTACTACGAGAATCTGGAAATGAACGGGTCAGTTGAACTGAGCCTCATCTTTATTGACAAGTTTCCATGAATTGGATAAAAACTATGCGTTCAGATTCAATTCCATAAAACGGACATTGGTCTCCGTACTGCCGTACTACACAGCTCAAATTCATCTCATATATAACTGGCAAGTAAGCCACGAAAAGACCTTCACACCAAAAGATCAAAACTGAAGTATTTGCAATATGCTATCATCATATCTATCACAATGAACTGGTTCGGCGCCTATCCACACCTCTTGAGAACTCCAGGTATCAAATCCATCCTATTCCATCCAACCAACCATCCCGGTTCAAGTTCAATTTAATCAACCCCAATGCGAAATGCATTCATGCGCCGATGAAAAAGACAACAAAGCCGCCGAGTACATTCTGCAGGAAGGTAAAGGTCATGTCCAGCCCAGACTCCATTACCCTGATGATAGCCAGGCTGTTGTGCTGAACAAGAACTGTAGTGTCATAAATGGCGTATAATGCAATCATTGCGAAAATGTAAAATCGTTCATACAGATCCTCTTGGGATCTACCCTCAAATCAGTTCACGCCCATCCTCGGCGACTGCCTCTTCGGCTGCTTGAGCCAGAGTCTCCACCTCTATGCGAGTCGTAGCCAGTATGTCCGCCTCTGTTTTCTTCGAGGCTCCTCCGCGATGTATCTCTTCCAATCTCGCTCATATCAAAAAGCAAGGGCTCATCGTCAGGTTCGTATGCTCCACTGGTTCGGGTGAAACTGCCTCTGGCGCCTTCTTGTCTACTGCTGGCACCACTTCCCCCACCTCGCTCCAGACTGGAATATGAGCCTGTCGATGGTGTTGTTCCTCGACCTCCACCTTTACCTAGTCTTGGACGGTATGGATAATTCATAGACCCCGCCGAATGACCACGAGGAACTTGGCTGTTGTCGTTTCCACCAGCGCCGTCCATCATAGCGTTCGCTTCCTCACGTGTCATTGCTGTGGATTCCGAGAATTGAGGTGCTGGTTGCAGTATGCGAGACGGCGATTCTGAAGTGGGTGATGTTGGGTTGTCCACATTCTGGCCCATTCCGAGCAAAGCACTCAAGCTAGGCGGCTCGCGATCGTCAGCTCCAAGGCTAATACTTCTGTGAATGCCAAATGGAAGATCACCCAAATCCTCTTCAACTGGCATAGTCCTATGCTGTTGGGCAACGGAGCTTGACCTTCTGTTGTGGGGATAATAAGGTCGCGGCGACGTAGGAATGTCGATTGCGTTCGTGCCAAGCCCATTATCTTGCTCGTCATCCGCGGTGTCTTCAAGCGGAACGTCTGTAGTAGTTCGGCTTCTGTAACTCAGTCGCCTAGGCTCAGCATACTCCACTATTGAATTGGCGCTGAGCCTAGACGGGATCGCTGGCGTATGTGGCGTATGCGGTGACACTGGCTTTCCTGGTGAAGATGATACTGACATGGAGGTGGCTGCTACCATTGGTGGCACACTCGACAGTTGTCTGCTGGAAGAACTAGATGAACGGTGCAACATAGTTGAAGACGACATGGACTCCGTCAAAGCATTGTGCGACTCCCGCATTGACTGGAACTTGGAGAGTTGAGCACTCGTCCGCTTTTTCGACGCTTCTCCAGTGGGCTCGAAACTTTGCAGGGTTTTCTTGCTATCGAGCAATTTCAAAAATTCTGAGATGTTATCATCATCAGTCTGCAAGGAATCTGAGCTTGCACCGGCTCCTGCTTCCGTGAGTATACCAGATCCTGGTTGTACAGAGGAGGACAGGCTCTGATTTCCACTGCTACCTTGACCATCTTCGAGTAATTTACTCGCACCACCAAAGGATGACCTGCCCCGCCGGTGCCCGAAACTGCTACTATACCTGCTTAAAGGTGTAGGTTTTGGTGAGCTTGATCCTGACGGCAAAGAATTGTCTGGTACAACTGGACCACCTCTCAATGTTGCTGGCATGCCTGCTGTAAGGGACGACCGATTCCGGGCCTGGGTTAAGGCACTGATACCAGATGTTCTCGGAAGCGATTGTGGCGAGGGTGGAGGGAGCATGTCGCCCTCTTTGAGACTAGGTGTTACTCGCCCTGGAGACGATGATAGGGAGCCGGCTTTGAAAGGTTGGAAGGACACCGACGGTCTTCTCGCCATTGTGATACCTTCCATGGAAACTATCGAAGCTCTTGAGGCATGCATTGTCGGCCTTGATCTTGGTTCCGACTCAATTGGAGGAGAGCTGGTGTCCGATCCCATTGTCTTAGCAGCCCGGAGAGCCGATATTGGGCTTGAACCATGTGGAGGAGCATCGCCATGGAACGTAGAAAGACTTCCATAGGCTTGGATAGGTTCAGGATCATTGATTCGTTGCCGATTAGCGGGCAAGGAGCCAACTTCAGTTTTCGAAGTACCTCGACGGTCTTTCGACTTCACTCCTATCGAGGGTTGGAAGAAGTGTTCATCAGCACCCATGAAACGCGAGCTGAGCAGAGCTTCAGAGTCATCCACGCGAAAGCTACAATCATTCCGGTATGTGACTACGCCTGAGAGTTGTCCTACAGGTGTCTCGGTGGCCCCGAGAGACCATTCTGACGTGACTGCGCCGCCATTTTCATATAAGGGTCGAGTAAGCGAATCGAACTGGCTGGGCTGCGCAGCTTCAGTCAAAATGCGGCAGCCCACTTGAAGTCCACTGGCTCCTTTCATTGTATTCTTTGAAAATTTCCATGCTGGCAGCAATTTGGTCGTCGTGTACAACGTTCGGAAGAAGACAATACACATCTTATACACGGTGGGTAGAGTGGAACCAAAGTCGTATATCCTTTCTCCAGGATGTTCTTTAAGCTCGAATTTCCACCGTTCCAAGATCACCTCGCTCTTTCTTTTCCTTGGCCGTGTGCCTCCATCATTAGAGCCACTCGAGCTGTTTAACGCATCCAGAACATCCCATCGCTTGCCTTGGTCGTCCACAATAACCAAGCTCTGGCTATTTGTCAGATTCGATGTGTCGATGTATATTTCGATTGTAAGAGGCAACGGTCGATTACTATATCCTCCACAACTTTTCCACAAGCTCAGCTCGTCGCGGAAACTACTGGTATCATCGGTCTCGATTTGAAACTGCGCAAATGATCAGCTATGTAAGAATATGTTCGTCGCCAAGAAACTTACCCATCGGTTCACCTTTTTGGTTCCATCTTTGTTGAATATGGCAGGCATCGACATTCGAGTTTGGAGGACAACGACGGCAGCTTTCGTGTGGAAGTTCTATCTCGACGATTAGCAACTCGATCTCTGCCTGAATCTGCGGGTTCCAACCTGTATTATTTGGTCCATCTTCTTCACAGCGTCTTTGCTCGGACCGGTAGTCATGACTCCGCTATCCCCACTGCCTTCGTCGGCCTCGTTATATCCATGAATGTCTCCCGCCGGCCTTGAACTCGAGTTCAAGCCTTCTTCTCTTGGATTGTTCGTTCTGGTTGGGTTTGTTCGAGGAGATGAGGCCGGCGATGCGGTCATCGGTGAGGGTCGTGGATGCTGATGCATTTTGTTGAGGTTTCCCCGACGAGCGAGGTGAAAGAGTCAAGCTGTCGTTGTAACGTCGTTGTATGGTGTGCTGGGGTATGCAAAATGTTCGTCCGCATACAACAATTAACGGCAGCTGTCGTAGGGCTAGATAGTGATGGAAACGGGACCGGGATAACTCATGATTTGGGCATCCATCGTAGTCTATTCACTTCGGTATTACTTTGAACGGTTTCTCAAGTCCTTGACAGGTTTGTGCCAGTGGTATCTCCTGCAGAGTCCTTCCGGTGAGTCCAATCAGGTAGACAGCAGGGGCAGCTGGGGCCTAGGACGGCAGCTTAGGCAGAGGGCATCGTGCTGAGTTTGCCCTTATCGGTGAGGTCTACTGGTCAATGAATGGCTGATGTTGAGTGTGCTGGAGACTGTGCCTTTCTTTCGAGGAGGAGGAGGTGGTGATGCTGGGGCCGTGTAGGGACGCTTTTGTATGACTGGGGGATGCTCAGATGCTCAGAGTCAGTGACCTGCTCCACACTTGAACGTGACCAAAGCGCTTATATCGGAGATGCCATCGACCACGGAATGAAGATGCGGCGGCAAGACAGAGGAAAAGAGCGAAGTGGTGATTATACAGCTTGAGGATAATTCTTGATGGGATTGCACGGCGGGCGAAGTGCGAAAAAAGGCCTATTGTCAAGGTTTGGTACAAGCTCATTGTCTCGATGCGCGCGAAGTATGTGATGGTGCCTTAGGCTGCCATTGATAAGAGAGACAAGGCGAATCGCCAACTCCTCCCTCACTTGATCCATCGATCAAGTTGTTTGTCTGCCACACCAAACGATCCCAACAAGGCACTTGTACCCGTTTGGAGCACACGATGACCCCCGGGTCCAACAAGCGAGTGGACGTGCAATTGACTCGAGCGCCCTGAGAAGCATGTGATGGCTTGCGTGCGTCCGGATTCGCAGTTGCCTCGTACGACAGACGCTGGACGAATCTGCTCTGGCCATTGCTCAACTATCTACTGGAATCACATCATCCATTGGTACTGGGCATCATGTTCGCCTTGTCCGATTGCGCCCTCGACGGATATGCCATCCAGCGTGATGCAATTTCCTCTATTGGCGTCCATATCATACCATGATTGCGATGAATTCGCAACCCGTTATGCATTGCCATCGACTACCGGGAGTCAAGATCCTCAAAAGTGGGCAGTCAGCCTCGATGGCCATGAAGTGTGCCTCACTCACGTGCTGCCATGACTAAGGTGGACTGCCCGGCTCAGTCCTTATCAGTGAGGTGGCACTTGACCAAGATGAGGATAATTATGTCGTCGAAGCATCGGCATTCAGCAGGAAAGGATTGAGATTGCCTCGTATGCTTGTAAGCCAAAAGAGTGGCATCACCGACACAGCAGCCTCTCAAGTAGGTCAACCCGGAGACAACCCCGCAATTGAAGCATGCCTATCATCGACCGAGTGTGCAGTGTAACTCGAGAGCCCAACCTCTCCCTTCCTAAAGCAGGCTACATGGGCCAATCAGGATCGCGGTAGAAATGAGAATGTAGGCAATGTGTAAGTATGGTGGAAAATCAATGTTGTTTATCTCTTTCCAACGCCAGCTCGCAGTCATGTGCGGAGCGTCATGCAATCCGTCTTCGAACGCCCTTAAGTCCCCAAGTATATACATAAATGTACATGTACCTCTTTACAGTCAGTTCGTCGTCTTCTCTTGTCCTCTTCCACGCCCACGTCCTTGGGAGGTATTGCCTCTTCCTCGTCCACCTCGACCCCGCTCGCTCTTACCACGTCCGCCACCCTTACCGCCTCTACCAGCTCCAGATTTTGATTCTGCGCTCTTGGTCCTGGCTGCTTCCTCTTCTTGAGCCCTTCGACTCTCCTGGTCCCACCACTCCTGGAATGCTTGTTCCTCCTGAATCTCCTGCAGGCTTCGCTTGGCAACAGCCTCCTTGATAACCTCCTGCTCTCTCCTTTGCTGTCCAATAATGTCAGCCATTGATAATTGCAACGAAGGCTCTGCTTTGGTAGCTGGAGTTTTGTACGGTTCTGAACGTGGCACAATTGGTGCGGATTTCGCGGATACAGGCTGAGTCATCGAACGTGAGGAACTTGCTGGATATTGTCCTTTGCCACTATTACCATAGCTCACACTGCGTTGCTGACCCGAGAAGCGTGTGTCAGGCGATGCAGTCCTTCTTGGCGTCATAGATCGGGATGGAACGGGCGATGTTAGGTGTTTGGTCGGAAGGCTTGAGGACGAGGATGAGGGCTCACTCAAGACATCTTTCAATGAGGTTATCGGTCCCTTGCCAGCAACCTGCCATGGCGACGCTGACTTCTCGTCCCCCTTGTCCAAAGAAAATTGCGGCCGGCTCAGCATTTGTTGCATCGTTTGCTGCTGTTGCTTCTTACGCTCTTTTTGGGAGATTTTGGCTTTTGCTTGCTTGCCATCGGCTTCTTCCTTAGCCTTCTCAGCCGAGATGCTCATGGATAAGTTAGATGTGCGGCTTGATGAAGCTTGAGCCATGATCTCTCGCATGTCGAGCTTGGTCGATGGCAGCACGGGAGACGACCATGTTCTGGGGCTGGACGTCTTCTGGGCGTCAGGACGAATGCCATTTGGTGGCGTTTTCATTTGGAGAGATGAAAGCTCGTCTTCTGGCATAGACCTTGGTTCGGTATCGTCCCATGCTGTTTTTCTACTGGCAGGACTCCTGTCTACTATGATAGGCCTCGGTGATGGAGATGGAGGGCTGCCAACTGCAAGCTGTTCGTCTTCATCCATATCAAACATCAAATCAGCCATAGAGTCCTTCGGTCTCAGGTTTGGGCTGAAAGGTGCATTCCTAGCAGCTTTTGACTTCTTCCTTGATCTGTCTTGAGTTGGTGAAGCCGACGACAGATCATCGAGGCTGCCAACACGAGCTCGAAATGAGGTAGACATTCTACTCTCATCATCCTTCATGTTTGCCCGGAAAATCATGTCTCTCATACGGCGCTGTCGTTCTTCCGAAATGTCTTCAGCAAGACTTGGATGACGTTCGTGGAGCACGAGTTCGGCTCTGCCACTTTTTGCAAAAGGAAGACAGTTCAGCTGGTTCGCTCGCACAACCTCATCTAGTTCCAGCACAAGATCTTCATCCAAATCGGCGAGTAATCTATTTTCAAGCATGCACTCCAATTGGAGGCAAAGATACTCTAGAGCCGCATCCTTGAAAGCAGTCACGGAGCAAGGCGCGATGGCGTTCAAGAGGTGGCACACATTGCGGGTTGTCACTGGATATTGTTAGCCCTAGAAAGGTTGCGAAAAGTAAAAGACGTACCAAAACGACCAATCACCTGCTGGCATATTTGTGACAGGCGGTCGAGCATGAGTTCGTTGGCAACAGACATCACGTCCATGACAAGCTCAGAGAATTCGTCAATATCAGCAGAAACGACGTTATCGAACAATTCGGTCCCGATATCAGCGTAAAGATGATTCAGCACAAGCTGGAAAGTATCTGGCCGGACATGCTTCAAATCGATCCTTACTGCTTCGTCGCCATTCGCTCGTCTGCCTGCAAGCCATTGGCCTCCAGCGCGACCATGAAATAGTCCCGTAAAGAATGGGCATCGTTGGGATAGAAGTGCGCTATGAGCAATTGCCTCGGAGCCATCCAGTTCAATAACGGTGTCTCCATCACCAAAGAAATCCGGATCTTGGGCAGCAATCATCAAATCAACATTCATGCGTCGTTCGGGCTCAGTCATTAGACGCACTGCACTTTCAAGCTTGTTCAGCTTCAGGTGACTGGCAGTCTTCATGAGCTCTACTCGGACTTGACGATATCTAAAAGCCAGCCGTGGGCAGTGCCTAGTGAAGTGCCAGACATCAATGACAGAGTCCGTGTAGATATATGCTACCAAATTGGTCAGGGTAATAAAATCCACGCCCTTGAAAGTGACCCTGGTCTTTGGATTGCCAGCTGCAGAGACGGAGATTGTTACCAGGTCAGGAATCGATGCGGTGCCAGAGCTCCGAGACTCCTTGAGCAGTCTCCGCAACACAGGACTTCTGGCGAGCATAAACCCATGAACAGGTACGAATACCTCAGACTTCGAGCTGCCTACTTCCACGTCGTATTCATCAAGGTTCTCTCCAAGCAAGTGGCGAGCAACGTCAGACTCAAGATCTGGCGACGTGAGCACAGCACGTTTTAACGGCTCGAAATGGTCTGTATGTAAGGCCGGTGACCAGAAACGAAGTGTATCAGTGTTTTCCTCGTCCTCAGGAGGTTCGGAAGCTTCCAAATGGCGAATGCAAAGCAGAGCGGCAACATCTTCCCACAGCGTTTGCCCATCTACTAAAATTTGAGTTTTAGTCACATCGCAATCCTTGCGTACAGCTGCATATACACCAAAAGGTGTGCTCCGCACAGCTGCCACTTTGGTTAGACCAGGAACTCTCTGGAACTTAAAGTCCTTGCGATTCAAAGTTCCTGAGCCCACAAATGCATCTTTTATCTTTGCTCTTTTGATCCGGCGAAATACAGCACCAGCCTGGGTACAGACAATGACAGAGCCGTTCTCTGTGATTCCAACCGATTTGATACCATCCCAATTTCCCTTTCGTAAAGACCACACCCGTTGGGGAGGAGATAGCGAGTCCTTGATCTTCGAAGGGTTTGTCGTACTCGTTGCGGAAGTTGTCGGAACGGAGCGAACAGTCACAGTAAAGAGATCGCCCCTACTTGATAAAGCACCTATTGTATCTCCGCCAGCTGTGATGTGAGAGACGTGATTGGAAGTAGACTCGTATCGAGTAGGGAGGGCATTGCTTTGGAGATGGTAATTGGTGAAGGATTCAAATAGAGGGAACTTGACGATGTTGTAGCCATAGTTGGTAAAGACGCAAACCGTATCATTGGCCAGTAGAACAATAGTAGCAGAATTGATAGCTGAGACCATGTTGATGGCTGCTTTGAACAAGGAGGCAGCTACTTTACGGGGAATCGGCTGGATTTCAAGACTTCGTGAATCAGAGTCCATTAAACCAAGCTGGCCTCCGTTCTTTCCGAAAGTGAAGAGAGAGATCGAAGTGTGAACAACGGAATGAATACCAGAAGCAGCTACTCCAATGATTATTTCTCTCTTCAGTGGTCCGAAAATTTGACGGGGCTCCAACTGCACTGGCTCCTCGTCCTTGAGAGCGGGTCGAGGTAAAGCATAACCCAGCTGGCCATGTGTGTTCGTACCCCAGGAGAGAAGTGAGCCATCGGAAGTCACAGCAAGAGAGTGATTCTGCCCTAGAGCAATCTTGGTGACCTTCTTACCAGAAAGAGCACCTTCCTCAATGGGGGTATACGAGAACCGCGTAGTCTCGTCGCCAGTTCCAAGTCTTCCACCTGGCCCAAAACCGCACATGTATAGATTCGACTCCGGATCAGTCGTAAGGATGGCACTGTGAAGCTTTGATACAGCAACATCCTGAATGAGAATAGGCCGATTGGAGATCAAAGTGGGCAGGTCAGAAACCGATTTGGGAGTTGGCGGGAGCTTGATTCCAGATGCCTCACTAGCCATCGATTCCACATATTCACGATAAAATCGAAGTAGCAAGTGATCTGGTCGTTGTAATGTGATCTTTTCTGGATGCTGGCGATCATCCTGATCCTTGAATCCAAGGCCATGGTTACGACTGCTTCCCCAAGCAAAGACTTCGTCTCCGTCGAGAATGGAATCTGACAGGTGCATAACAGAACTAGATCCTGCTATCACTGACTCTGCCTGGTCGGATTCATCGTCGGACCCGGGAGCATCATTGCTAGCCTGTAGCGAGCGCCTGGCGATCGTAGCATTATAAACATCGAACGGACTATTGCCTTCATAGTCCTTAACCTTGATGACAGAGCTGACTGCTCGCTGAGCAGCATTTCCAACTTGACTGGCTGGTTCCCGATGATCTCTCTCTACGATAGCACGAGCCAAAGTGATATTCCCAAAATACAAAGCTCGGTGTAATGCTGTCCAACCATTCTCGGTATCTTGTACGAAAATATCGATAGATGGGTGCTCCAGAAGTGCCAACGCGAAGCTTGTCGCATTCTCGGAAGACGAAGACACGGCTCGATGAAGAATTGTAAGTCCAGCATGGTCCCTGCTATTGATCTCCGCGCGACTCAAAGCCGTACCGGCAGCCTTCATGCCACTGCCAGGCTGGCCAGACACTTTGCGAGGTTTGATAACACTCCTTGGAGATGTTCCATAGCTGCCTGGACTTCCTTGGGAAATCCCAAGACCCCCTCCATATCCCTTCAATGTATGCGTCGTATTGCTTCCATTTGCGAGGAGACTCCGAAATCTATCGATATCCCCATTGTGGTAGTATTTCCAGAGAAGGTGGCTCATATGGGCAAGAAGGGTGGCAAGATGTTCGACCACTTCGCACCTCGCTGTGACCTCAAAAGGACCACGGCGTGTTTAAAGGTGATGAAGTGTCGAAGATCCCTGAGGATGGGGAAGAGAAACTGGCTTGCGACGAGTCTGCCAGTCCGTGTGTAGGTATTCGCGCAGGATGTAGTCTTTAAGTTGCGATCGATCGCGGAGGATAGTGTAGAATTGATATGAACGTCGGAATCGCTGCAGACGGTTGGAATATCCTTCGCTTGTTCGATGTAATAAGAGTCGAGAATGATCCGTCCTGGCAATTGCTGGTGTCGTCAGTGCTTCTTGGAGGGGGAGGGGAGCTTCAAGAGTCATCTTGAGAGTTGGTTTCCAGTCAGTGTGCGACGCGATTGTTCCTTGTCCGCCAATCATGATCCGAGATTCAACATGTGTGTAAAGCACCGAACAGGATGGATGATGGAAAAAGAAGAATACAAACCATCGGCATGTAGCTCATCATCTGATAGTCAGAGGCTTCTTTCTGTCCTTACGGTGCGATTGCTCAGCATGGAGTATCTGAGGTACGAGAATGCGTGGGAGTGCTGTTTATATTATGGATCTCTTTCTAGCGGTGAGAGTTGAACGACTCCTGCAGAGCGCAGCTTTCAGGCACAGACCCATGCTACTTTTGCTTCTTTGATTGATTCTGACCTTGGCGCTCCTAAGTTTTGAAGTTCGGTGCCCTTTGCAAGTGTAAATCTGTGCTCCCAAAGCAATTCTGTGGGCTGGAGAAGCATAGCTTTCTTCGCCGAACTCCAGGGTTTTCATGTTGGTCGGTAGTATTTTGCACAAGAATTCCTGTTTGAGTATTTATTAAGCCTTTTACCTGATGTGTATGAAAAGCTTCGTCCTCATGTATCATGATCATACAAAAGGAGTACTTTCTACGAGGCCATCCAACTATTAACCCAGGTTACTACGCGATCACCGAGCGAAACAGCTCTAACTACTCATACGCACCATTCGGCTGCTGAATCAGCTCCTCTGGACTACTCCACAGATTCCTCTTCTCTCATGATCCTCTCCGCAGTCATAAAAGAAGCTATTGAATCCTCAGAGCAGTTAGATAGCCACAGATCCAATACGGATAGTATCTTCTTTTTCTAGAGACAAAAACGCGCAGAGTATTCGTCCACGATTACCACCGCATTCAATATCTAGCCACATGTCTGTCCACGATAAATCTTTAGTGCGTTTATTGTAATAGCTACCGTAGTGGTACTTTTTGAATATCTGTGCTTTTGAGATGAAGTCGGTTCTAGAAGTCTCGTCGGTTCGTTGCTCCTGAGAAGTGTAAATACCTCCAGGGCAACATGTCCCATAGAGAACAATGTTCCTTGCAATTTCAATGCTGTCAAAACGACCATGGGGCCTCTACCAGCGGCTACTGTTCAATGAGACCGCTGGACCAAAAAGACAAAGAACCTTTGACCCAAGCAAGAACAAAACAATAAGATTGTTCTAGCAGCAACAAAGACCATTGATGGTTATATTGTCGCTCTACCCTTTTTCACAGCCCACTCGAACTCTACATCATCAACTTCTACAACTACCGAGTCCACTTTCTTCAAAAAGAATGTTTTGTTTATTCACGATGGACTCTCTCATCCCATACCTGCATTCCAATAAAAGCCTACCCTCTCAGGTCTCGATAGCAACACCACTGATATGCTGTTCAGACGAGAACTGTACGCATCCTTTCGGACCTGCCTGCGAATCCTGTATTCTTGCTCTTCGTCAGATAGAACAGCAAAGTAATCGACTCAGCAGGAGCACCGAGAATGGATCACGAGTCTCCATTGTGAGTCTTCGATCTCCAAAATCTGACCTAGATACTGCGGGGCAACGATTATTTGCCGGACAATCAAAGCGAACTGAGCGCAAAGAGCAACATCTAGAGCATCTTAGCGAATACAAAGAAGTTCTGGGGTCCGGTGATGGCGCAGAATCGGAAGCTGAATCTAGAACAACGATTGTCCCTCAGCACGCCAACCCAACCCACGCTTCATCTTCGCCATCCACCTCATTCTACCCTCTCAGCTCTCATACTTCTAGGTCTTCTTCATCATACAGACTAAGATCCCGTCCTGAGACATCTCTGTCAACGGTTCTCGATCCTTGGCTCTCAACCATATTCGAACATACTCTCGGTGGTCAAGCATCGGGAGCTGGTTTCGTTGGAGGGGCAGAGGAACTCAACCACTCTGAGGAAACGGAGACTTGTCCGTTATGCTTCAAGCCAGTCGGTGATCCGAGAGATCAGCATTTGTTGAGATGTAAGCATGCGCATGAGGAGAGGGAGAGGGAGGAGAGAAGTGCTTGGTTGTTGATTAGGGGAAAGGAGTTGAGAGGTAGAAGAGAATTTGAGTGGATTTGAGGGGAGCGTACGCCATAGGGATGAAAGAAGTGAGGTGAGTTGGTCTTCTCTTCGCCTCAATGAAAATAAAGCTAGTATTGAAACTTTCGCTAGCCAACAATGATCAATTGTGAGATGTAAGTAATAAACATAGACATCCCGAGCACGAAAATCTTGGAGGCTCCGGATGTTTGAGATCACGTCGTGCAATAGAAAGTTCGGAGTCACAATTTCGCAGGATTCAAGTTTCCTTCACAGCGTGACTCATATTTCGTATCTACTAATCAATAAGCTGTACTTGGTGCCCAGTTGACTGAGTACTCTTGTATGGAGGCATTAAGTACTATAACTATATCCGGTTTCAGACTGCAGGTATGACCAGTTATTGACAATCCCAAGCTCAAGGTGTGCAGGTAGGTAGATGTGTGTGGATGTGTTGTCTAAATGGTTGTGTGTAGATGGGTGGATGTGGATAAGTGTGTGTGGATGGGTGTGTTGTATGCCTCTCAAGCCTTTGCAGCATTTTCGACGTGGACTGCCTCCGATTGACTTACTTTTTGGACGTCAGAGTCCAGGTCATGTTCTTCGTCAACTCTTCGGTCATCTGCATGTGGAATCTCGGCATTCGGATCCTCCATGTCCCAATCCGCGTTCAATCTCTTCAAAGGCATTAGACCGAGACAGATGATCAAAAGTCCAACACACTAATTGTAGTCAGTAAAGAAGGACTGATCAACTGGACCTCCAACTTACAATTCCGACTAGAATGAGTTGTGTTTTAGCATAATCAGGTGTTCCATCCTTCGTCGGGAATTGTTCTCCCAGCTTCGCTTCGATCGTCGGTGCAATAGCACTGATGGCATTTCCCAAGTTATACGCCACACCACCAAATGCTGCTCTCATTCCTGGATGGGGACATATCTGTTGAAAAATATTCCCAAGGTTGCCAATCGCTCCACCGTATCCGAACTGCATGAAGAAAGCTCCAAGTCCGAGATAGTTCCACTTGCTGGGTAGAGCGTACAAAGGAATGAATGGCGCGGAGAAGATGGCGAAGCAAAACGGAACCCATTTCAGCGAGAAACGATTTCCGAGATAGCCACCTACCATAGCTCCAGAAATACCTCCACTCTGGAGCAAGATCGTGACCCAGGTCTCTTCTCGAATTGAGAGGTGACGTTGCGATGTGAGGAAACTGTTCAGCAAGATCCCGGAATCAGTATATATGTTTCACGAAGCTTCGAGAGTAGGTCTGCATGTTTCTAAAGTAACATGACATATATGGAAAGGGTTATAATGATTCAGCAAGTGAGACTTACGTAGGATATAGATCGAACGAGCCATGTCCCATGGTGTTGAAGCAAGCTGAAAGGATGATCATATAGACGAGTGCGGGAAAGTGGTGTCGAATGACATATCTCAGCTTTTTGTAGAAAGACAACTTCGGGCCGACGACTGCTTGGGTCTCTCCATCTCCAGCTGCGACGCCGTCGTCTTCGATTGCTGGAGTTGGGGGGTTGGCTGGAAGAAATAAGCGGAGGAGGAAGACGGGGGCAGTGAGTGCCGCCCCCAGCCAGTAGAGATTTTGCCATGCATAATCCGCTGATTGTCAAGAGAAATGTCAGTCATGTGCACAAATGTATATTGACATCGAACAATGAGTATCACTTACCCATGGCAAGATGAAAGCCTGAAGCTAGCATATAGCCTGCAGCAAAACCCTGTTGAGTGAGACCAGCGATTATCCCTCTGGCTCTTCTCGGAGCAGCTTCCAAGCACGCGGCCATGATAAGCCCATATACTCCTCCATATGCAACCCCTGGTTATGGTCAATCCCATTCAGTTCAAGATTGGAAGCTCTGAGATTGCTTACCAAATAGAAGTCGGACACCAATGAGTTGACCATAAGTGTGAACAAATCCACTACAAAGTGTGAAGACACCTAGGAGGACAAGATCAACCAGAAGGGGTATCTTTCTTCCGTACTGATCTGAAGCGATACCAAAAATCAAAGCACCGATGGACCGAGAAAGCATGGCTGTTGTGTTTGCTTCTGAGATCTTGCTATGCTCAACGTGCAGAAAATCTGCCAGATTTGTAATTGTGAATGGGAGCAAGTAGAACTGCATAGATGCTAGAGTCCATGCTGACCACTAGAGAACGAACGGTTAGCAAAGTTTGGGTAGTGTTGATGTTTCTCGTTTGTCGAGACATCCACAGAAGCAGTGAGGAGGACGAGACTTACACATGAGAGCCAGATGGTGGCTTGGATGGGACTCATCCGCAGAGATCCTCCAAAATGGACGAGACCATTTTTGAGATTCTGTAAGACCGCCATTCTTGTTGGGATGAACGGTGAGCCCTCAAGGTCGATATTCTTGATGACGGAAAAGACTTGAAAAGTTATGATTTGTGGTCCGTTGTGAATGAAGAAGTGTTATACAATTTGACTGATGTGTTCGCAAAAGATATGAGACTTTCCTTGACCAGGTCCTTTGAGAGGACTCTTGTTATGAACAGTTCTGTCTATCTTGGCTGTCGGCTACGGGAGCCAACTCCATGTTCCTACGAGCGCTTACCATTTGCAGGACACGAAGAAGAGCGGGGAAGGAGGATAGGATTGGGAATAGCTTCTGCCTGACTCGAGCTCGCAGGTGCCGTTCACATGCATCCCAGTGTCTCACCAAGACTGGGGACGGGGGTCTAGTGTGCGTTCACGGATTGTGGAGCCCCGCATTATCAGAATGCTTGTAAGTGATGTTCACCAAATTGAGGTTCAACACCCTTGGCTTCGGGCTTTTTAGTCCCGCGTCGGTTAGCCTTACCAAAACATTGCGAGAGTATATGATGCTCTCGCCAAAGCTCCTGTTGGACTATTCACTATCAAAATGGCTTCAAATCCGCTTGTACCCGAAGGAGCTTGGGAGACTCACATCCACGCCTTCGATCCCGAGAAGTTTCCGTATGCCGAATCTCGTTCCTACACACCCAAAGCAGCCGCCATCCAAGACTATCACTTCGGCGTGACAGGATGCAAGAAACTCGTGGTTGTCCATGCCTCGATTCAAGGAACTTCCCCGGCACCACTTCTGGATACACTCAGCAAGCAGAAACAAATGCCGGGTGTAACACTCCGTGGTCTTGCAACGATTGATGTCAACAACACCACGGATGCGGAACTCGATCAGTTGCATGCAGCTGGAGTCAGAGGAGCACGATTGCACGAAATGGCTTGGGGTCATGGTCAACAAAGTGGAGGTGACACGATTTCTAAGAAGGTCTTAGCTCTGGCTACGAAATTTGCAAGACTGGAGTGGGCCATCGGGATCTTTTGTGACATCCGGACGTGGGCGTCGATGGCGGACATGATCAGAAACGAGTTGGACCCGCGCATCAAGCTTGTTGCGGATCACTTGGGAGGCACCTTCCCTGGTGAAGAGAATCTGCCCGAATTCCAGACTTTCTTGGAGCTGATCAAGGAGAAACGGGTCTATGTCAAGTTGTCTGGATTTGAGCGATTGTATCACGGGCATGCTAGCGGTATTAACGCCATTACTCCCATTGCTGAAGCCATTATTAAAGCTGGACCGGATCGCATCATGTTTGGGAGTGGTAAGTATGACAATTTTTTGCAGGAAAGTTAACTCACATCATGTAGATTGGCCTAACACCCAGCTCGGGGTTACTCGACAGGGCAAGACACAAGCCCAGAGACTTACAGATATTGAAGGGTTTCGAGAAGTAGACCACAAGGGTCACATTGAAAAATTGAGGGAGTGGATCCCGGATGAGAAAACATGGCTTGATTTCTGGGTCAATACACCTGAGAAGCTATTCAATTAGAAATTCAAATTCTCAACATGCATCAGGATGAACATCATCACCATGAAAAGCACTTGCTAGTCATCGAAATTTTTGCACACTCCTCTGTGGTGCAGCAAAGTAGTTTGCACCGTACTTTTGAAACTGAATATGGAGAAGAGAAACAAAAATCTTGCAGATAATGGCTCAATCATTCTCATGTGTACTTCTTCGAAATCTATGGATCAGTTCCAATTTTCTCAAACCGGATGCACATGACAACAAGTATCCTACCTCTCGGTCCTCTAAAACCCACGTATCTGTGACGATAATCATGTATGAGCTCTACGGCAAATGTTTCTGAGCAATATTGTTTCGAACGAGTGGGATAACCTGTATGATATCCACCCAGCGGGGTGGCCAGCAGGAGGCGGGGTCGCAAGAGCCGCGGGGTATCGCCCTTGATAAGCCACCAACGGATGGAAACCTCCCGCAAATGCTTCAGCTGCGACTATCTTTTGGGCGTGATAGCATAGAAAAGCAAGGGAGCTTCGGAAAATGTAAACATAGATCGTCTTCCCGCAGAAACAATGATTACTATAGCGGTTGTTTCTATTGGTGACATGGGCTTGGGTGTAGCCTTGCTTCTGAAACATTATGGACACAGAGTCGTGACATATGCTGCTGATAGGAGGTAACGTTTGCTCCTCCTTTCTATTCTTTCCAACTTCCGTCTAATTGTTTTTGTTTCTAGTCAAGCAACCAAAGATCGATGCCACACCGCTGGAATTGAGCTTCTGCCAAATTATACCGAACTCGTTCAGCAATGCGACTATATCCTCTCCATCGTTCCTCCACGTGATGCTATCAAGACTGCAGAGCTTGTAGCCACGGCGGCAAAGTCTTCCTCCAAGCCTGCTGGAAGTCTTTACTATATAGACCTCAACGCTGTGTCTCCTCAAACAGCACGCCACAATGCTACCGTATTCTCCCAAGTTCCCGTAATATCCTTCCTCGACGGAGGAATCCTCGGAGGAGTACCTTACCGGAAACCTTCAGGAGAATGGCATTGTCCCTCTCTCCCCATCTCAGGTCCGACCAGAATCCCATCTGAAGAACTCAGCCAACAACTTCGTGTCCATCACTTGAACGACACAATAGGCACTGCGACTGGACTGAAGATATGTTTCGGGATGAACACAAAAGGCTTCACAGCACTTGCAATCCAGTCATTCACCACTGCTCATAAGCTCGGTGTTTTGCCGGAAATGAGACAGTACCTGCAGAGAGATTTTCCGGATACGTTGAAAGCGGCCGAGAAGGGACTGACGACAATGCCACCGAAGGCATATCGATGGGTTCATGAGATGCTTGAGATGGCTGATACTGCTGCAGAGGATGGTGGATTCCAAAAGAACTTGTAAGTTCCACTTCAACATCATCGCCATCATTCCATCAACGAGTACCAAGAACAATATACTAAGTAGCTTTCTAGATTCGAAGGCGTCGCGGAAGTATATAGAACGGTAGCCGAGGATTCTGACCTGGGACTGGAGAAGCCTGATAGGAGAGTACGGGGCAAGACAGTCGAAGATGTTGTGACATTGCTTAGTGAGGGAATGACTGCAAAGAAGTTGAAGCAAGAATAGAAACTAGGCATGTTTGGTATATATTACCATGTTATTGCTACATAGCTACCATCATTCACAAGTTATGTTGAAGTGCCAAAGTTGTTCACGCATCGCTGGTACTCGTATTTTGTACTCGAGTAAGTCGTTTGGAGTCGCTTGTATCAGCATCCACTTGCTCTTTCTCAATTGCTAATGTTTTGTTTAAACGCTCGTCTCGACCCACAGGAACAAGCTCCATTGAATGAACGTGCGCAGCCTCTGACTTTGACCCCGCATGAGTGCAAATCATTTCTCCCAACATCCACAAAAACGGGGCGAGATTGCCCGTCTGTCCCAACATTGAGCAACTTCCAAGTTTCGAATGTTATCTGCCGCAATAACCTCGCGAAACCTTCCTTGAAGGATCCCGATCATCTGACTGTGAAAAGGGTCTTGTTTCAATGCTTGGCAATGTTCAGGGTCCATCCTTTACAGGGTCGCCCGGGAGTACTCCAGGGCTGTACGAGTACTGTAGCGCGTGATCGAAGCTTCGCTTCCCCAGACGATGGGGTTTAGCTGCGCTGACTTTGCGGGGATTGCTTGGCTGCAATTTCTTGCCAGGTATCCGAACCCAGCACTCAGGGCTGGAACATTCACGACTCACTCTCCCTCCGAAAGAAGCAACAATCTTATGCGCAAGGGGTTGAAGTTCATCAGAATAATCGACCATGCCAGCGTCGTCCCAACGAGACATAGATGGTAGCATCGAAAACCAAAGCCGCGCGTGTCGATTCTGTCGCGTTCGAAAGGTAGGCTCAATTGATCAACGCTTCTAAACCTGGTCCGCTCAATGTTAAGCTTGCATAGATAAAATGTGATAAGAAGAAACCTGCGTGCACCTCCTGTGCGCACCACAAACGACACTGTGTTTATAGCTATGAGAAGCCGAAACCAAGGTTTGTCATTCGAAGAACGGTAGATTCGAGTCTGAGTTATTCACAACGTTTCAGGCCATCGTCCGCTATAATTTCCGCTATCCAAAGCGAGAAAAAAGCTCTTGAGACAGTCCTCATCAAATTAAAGGCTGCTACCCCCGAAGAGGCTACAAGTCTTTTGGATGAAATCACCGTGGTCGATGGATGCATCAAAGGTCCACGCAAGAAGGGAGCTCTAGAGGGGGATGAATTGAATGCTCTTGACTTGACCTCGAAGGGGCCGCATACCCCGAATCAGCAACCACGAACTCCTCTGTCGGCCAGCCATGTCGCCAACAAAGGCAACGAAGCCGAAGATCCGGATCAGTATGAGTCTGACGGCGAATTCGATGCCTCCAAGTACCTCTCCGTGGATGACCAAGGCCAAGTAGGAGTTTTCGGCCTTACCTCGACTCTTCACAATCCAGCTCAGCCATCTGTTTCAAGATTCACACCTAGTCATGAAATCCGCAATCAGCTGGTCGCCAATGCAGCCCTCGAGCGGCAAAAAGAATTCTCTATACGCCTTCTACCTGACATCGATGGTGTTCCTCTCAATCTTGCCCTCCATCTTTTAGATCTTCACTGGAATCGCCAGCACCATACTTTTCTACTCACCTACCGTCCGGCACTGCTGAGAGACCTTGTTCATGGCGGACAATATTGTTCGAAATTTCTTTTGAATGCAATATTTGCGTGTGCAAGTAAATACTCAGACAGAATCGAGCTTCGTGATGACCCGCTAGATCCTCGGACAGCTGGGAAGCGTTTCTTTCGCCGCTGCGACGAACTTCTTCTGCAAGAGCCACCATGGTGCAAGCCAAGCATACCGACAGTTGTAGGGTTTCTGCTCTTGGGGTCAACGTTTGTCTCTATTGGCGAAATAAGCAAAGGCTGGTCCTACAGCGGTTTCGCCATGAGGATGGCATTTGATCTTGGTCTACATCTTGATTGCCGGAAACCTGGCAGCAATGCAGAGGACGTCGAAATTAGGAAGCGAGTCTACTGGGGTGCTTTCATCTGCGACAAGCTTCAAAGCTTATACTTGGGACGACCGTTCATGATGCAGCTGCGAGACTGCCACGTCTCAACGGATCTTATGGATACGATGGAGGAACTTGATCTGTGGACTCCTTACGCTGACCCGGAATCTCCTGATCCTACTCCATGCTTCTACCACCCAACACCAGTACATTCAGTCTCGACTTTCCAGCAACTTTGTGAGCTCTCAAAGCTCATGGCCAGAGTCATCAGCAGGTTTTACTCGGCTGGTACTACACCAACCAGAGCTCAGACGGCTCTCAAGAATCTTGATGAAGCTCTCACGAGGTGGCATGATGACTTGCCAGAGTCGATTGCTTTCGAACCTTGGTCTGACGATCCCGCTATATCACGAAAATTGGTATCGCCGAACGTTATGAACCTGCATAATACGTATCATTCTTTGGTAATACTCCTACATAGGCCGTTCATTTCAGAGGGCAATCTAAGATCTGGCTCTATTGCAACAAGCTCTTGGAAAAAGTGCACCGTTGCTGCAAGGAATATCACCAGCATAGTTGGAGCATATCGGTCAGCATATAGCTTGCGTGGAGCCCCATATCTGACAAGTTACGCCGCTTATGTTGCTTGTACGATACATGTACGCAATGCTGCACTCGAAGGCAGTCAAAGTGACGAGAGTGTGAGGTTGCTACTAGCAAGTTTGAAAACACTAGATGAGCTTTCTGTACCGAACCCCGGGGTTTCGAGACCTGCTACCATTATCAGACGTTTGATGGAGAGTAATGGAATTGTGGAACCACCAGGCAAGTTGGATCGCTTTCAAGCTGGTGTATATTGCTAATTCGTCCTCAGTCACTTCGCCACAGATGAACACTGGATATTCTTTCGATCTCAACGCAACACCCAAGTCAATTGAATTATCTTCCCTCTTCGACACCTTTCAACAAGATATGCAAGGCTTCGGGACGGCTGCAAATGTTGACTCCGAACTTCTGGACAACAATCTGAATGATTCTCTGTTTGGATTCATGGACAACACATATTTACCAGATCAGTTTGGTTGGAATTGAAGGCCCAAGGTGCCAGAAATTCGAATTTACATGAAAATCCATGCCTCCTCTTACGGAGCAAAACTGTGGGAGGAGATAGCACGTCAGCTAGATGCCCAAGCTCGGATGAAGAAGGGTTGCTGTTTCGGATTGAGTGCTGAATGAAGTAGAATGTTGAATTGTGGCCGACACCATCAGTGGCTGACATGAAAAAAGAATCTGGGACATCTAGCATGACCTCAGAATGTATATCAACCTGCAAACTACTGATAACAACCGACGTGCAACAGATAATGAGATTCTGGAAGATATTTAGGAGGGAGAAAGTTCATATGAAAATGTTGTAAGACACGGCGTTATGATGAGCTGAGCAATTCCCAGGTATGATCTTGAGCGAAAGTCGATACAAGATCCAGATCATATGGTTAGGTAGTGTACATTCAATGCACCATCATTTCCAAAATCTTCAACAATCAAAGCGAGAGTATAGATTTCTTATTCCAAAACCCCCGGATCTTCCGCGACAACCTGATCATAATACGGCTGAAAAGCCAACCACATCTTACTCGGATTCCCACTCTTCTTATGTGTCATCTCTGCTGTCTCAGCATCAATAAATATCTTCTCCCATCCCGGTCCAGCAGCCGCATTAGCCATCAATTGCGAGTGGCAACAGCGATCGAGGGATACGAATAAGAAGGCGGCTTCGTCAACTGTTGCACCACAAGTGATGATGCCGTGGTTGCGGAGGATGATGCTGCGGTTTTTGGGGCCGAGGGCGGTGGCGATACGGCCTCCTTCTTCGGTGGAGACGACGGTGCCTCCGTAGGCGTTGTAGACTTTGAGGTGTCAGTATGTATGCTAGAATTATATGAAGGAGAGACATACCACTCAAGTCATTGTAGAACCTCAACGCATCTTGATACAAGGGCTCGATGACTCGACCAAAGCATGAAAATGCCTTTCCATAGACTGAGTGTGCATGGCAAGCAGCATTGAGATCAGGTCTCGCCTTGTGAATCTCGCTGTGAATAGCAAATGCGGGACCATTGATAGGAGACTGAGCTCCACCTGGTTGCACTTCTCCATGCTCATTGACGAGCACCAGATCACTGACTTTGATCTGAGAGAAATGCGTACTAAGAGGATTGATCCAGAAATGCTCTGCGTGATTCAACTTAGCTATTGGCCTCTGCTTTTCTCATGAGATAGACATACCTGGGTTCAAAGGGTCTCGAAGAGAAATGTGGCCCGCAACACCCTCATCGAAACCTTGCTTGGCAAAGACTCGAAATGCAACAGCAAGATGCTGCATCTGATATTTCCTCGTATCAAGAGCATTCTCAAATTGAGGCGGTGACCGAATCTTCACCTTCCCATCTTTATCTCCAAGGAAATGAACGTCTTCGAAGAATTTATCACCACCCTTCACAGTACTCTTTTCCTCAGCATCGTGTCTAAGCCGAAGAGTAGTCTCCTGCTCAGTAATAGTTGTCGAGGGGGCAGAGGAAGACATGCTGTGCACAATTTGGTGATATGAAAATTTGATGCTAGATGCTTGCTTCGAGGAGGTAAATATAGTGTATACCCAATGCTAATTCTGAAAGTCTGATGAAATAATTGTGGAGTTATGAAACCCCTCAAAAATGTTTACCCCGCGGTCCGTCTTCAGCGCGCATGTGCGTGAGAGAGGGGCACGGAGACTCACAACCCGCGTCCTTGCTGCCCGTCGCTGTCTCGAGCCCGTCGAGAGATGCCCCGCCATCCCCACATTTCGCGACCACGGGATCGTCGAGTCCACGTAGGGACGGATTGTTTGCTGCCCGGGTGTTTCAGCAGGGTCCATTTACTGACCGAGAAGTCTACAATTTCTGAATTGAGAATTTGGTGATTGAGATTTGATTGAGGAATTGAAAATTGAAGAGCAATCAATTATCATCGCAAACATGAAAGCAGTCGGAGTCAAAAATGGGCGCGGCAATGCCGATGCACTTTTCATCGAAGACAATGTTCCAGATCCTGTCGTCAGACCCAATGATATACTTGTCCGAATCAAGGCCTTTGGCCTGAATAGGATGGATATCATGCAGAGAGAGGACAAGTATCCGTATCCACTGCTACCAGAGTCTGGAAAGATCATGGGCGTTGAGTTCAGTGGTATTGTAGAAGAAAAGGGGAAGGATTGTAAGTTGCACATGACCCTATATCATCAGTAACTAATTTTCGAAAGGCAAATCGGACTTCAAAGTCGGAGACAAAGTGTTCGGGCTTGCGTATGGAGGAGCCGTAAGTGATAATTGCAGTCAAGAAAACACTTGCTAATGGTTCGAATAGTATTCTCAAAAGATTGCAGTGTCTGAGAAAATGGTCATGCATATGCCACCTGACATGGCCTTTGAGACAGCTGCTGGCATCCCCGAAGTAAGTCTTGATATCTCACGGAGGAACGTCACTAACCTCCTGTAGACATACTTCACAGCTATCCAAGCACTTCATCTCGTTGGTGACTTGCAACCTGGCCAAAGCGTACTCATCCACGCCGGTGCATCCGGAGTTGGTCAAGCTGCAATTCAAGTCGCAAGACAAGGCGGAGCATCCAAGATCTTCACCACAGCAGGATCAGATGAGAAGTGCGGCCTTTGCAAATCACTAGGTGCTGACTTTGCCATCAATTACCGCTCTCAAGATTTCGCTGAAGTGATAGCGAAGGAGACTAGCGGCAAAGGAATAGATCTCATCATTGACCTTGTAGGACGAGACTACTGGCACAGGAACACCGCATCAGCAGCAATGGACTCCAAGATGGTGTTGGTAGCTGCGATGAGCGGAAGTATGATTGATGATTTCAACCTACGTGCTCTGTTGAACAAGAGAATTTGGGTCTTGGCTACTACGCTGAGGACGAGAGATGCCAATTATCAAGGAAAGCTAAGAGATAAGTTTGTTGAGTTGGCAATGGATCATCTGGCAAATGGGAGAATGAAGATCACGGTTGATAAAGTGTTCCCTTGGACACAAATCACGGAGGCTCATAAGAGGATGGAAGCAAACATCAATGCTGGGAAACTCATTTGTGTTGTGGATTAGTCTTGGACAGAATACCCTCTATAAACGTCGAGATCAACTTTGTGCCAACTTCTAAACTCTATACACAATTGAAATGATCAAACTCCACGCTCTTGGACTTTCCGGGAGGTCATTTCATACAACTTTGTCACGCAGAATTTTATGGGCATCCTATCCTGATGGAATTGTTCTCATCACTGAGCAGTGGTGTTGGTTGTTCGAGGTCGTCGTCGTACGCTGCGCAACGCAAAGCCCCTGAAAATTGGCGATCAACAGCTCGGTGAAGCCCCCAAATTAAGCGATGACACCTGATTCCTGGTGGGCTCAGGTGGCGCAAGAACAACCGATCATCGCAACACCCACCAGACCGACGGAAAGTCACAATCCGTCGCCCGTCAACAATTGTATCTTTTAGACCCACACATCAATGCTGGTCTTATGTGGTCTAGACTATATGTGTTTACTTCCGACAGTCTTTTGCCTCACTCAAAATCATACTTCTCTTGATATTCTCCTCGTCCACTCACTTCCTCCCATCATCCATCTTCAACTCATCCCGTCACCATGGCTCAAGCAACACCAATAACAAGTTCAACAATCACCTGCGACGTGCTCGTCGTTGGGGGTGGTAATGCAGGTTTCTGTTCAGCAATATCAGCTGCTCAATCAGGAGCGAAACATGTCATGCTCATCGAAAAGTGTCCCCCTTCTTGGGCAGGCGGCAACAGCTATTTCACAGCTGGTGCATTCCGAACTGTTCACGGAGGTCTCTCCGATATATTACCACTTGTCAATAATGTCGACGCTCAAACAGCTGGGAAAATCGATCTGGAACCTTACCCAAGAGATACCTTCCTGAATGATCTCTCACGGATGACAACTGGACGTTTCGAGCCAGAATTGGGGAAAACGCTTATTGAAGAATCACTTGATGCTGTGAAATGGCTGGCCAAGAATGGTGTCAGGTTTCAGCTCAGTTTCAATAGACAGGCGTACAAGATTGATGGGAGGTTCAAGTTCTGGGGTGGCATGTGTTTGAAGACTGAGGATGGTGGCAAAGGGTTGATTCTCGACCATCAGCAAGCTGCAAAACGTGCCGGAGTCACAGTTCTCTACTCCACAGCTGCAAAAGATATCATTCTGGATCCAAGGACAGGTGTTTTCCAGTCTTTACTAGCTGAGGATCAGAACGGACAGTCGTTGTTGATCAATGCTAAAGCCGTCATTCTCGCTGGTTAGTATTTCCACTTCATTTTCACTTAACTTTTCTGACAAATTGCAGCTGGTGGTTTTGAGTCCAATCCAAGGATGCGCTCGCAATACCTTGGCCCAGGATGGGATCTCGCTCATGTCCGTGGCACACCATACAACACAGGTGAATGTCTGGAAATGGCCATCCGTGACATCTCAGCCAAGCAAGCCGGTCAATGGTCAGGTTGCCATTCTGTAGCCTGGGACGCAAATGCTCCAGCCAACACCGGTGACCGCGAAATTTCAAATGAGTTCACCAAGTCCGGTTACCCATTGGGAATCACTCTCAACACGCAAGGTGTAAGAATCCCTTACCAAAAGTCGTGAAATTGTGCTGATGAAAAACAGGAACGCTTTTTCGATGAAGGAAGTGATATCAGGAATTACACCTACGCGAAATTCGGACGTGCAATTCTCGCCCAGCCGCAAGGCCAAGCATTCCAGATCTGGGACTCTCAAGGAATCGCCTGGCTCCGTGATGAAGAGTATCGACCGGAAATCGTAGAGAGAATCAACGCTTCCTCCATCGAAGAACTTGCTGGGAAACTCGCTAAGACACATGGTCTTGCCAGTCCAGATAACTTCGTCAGGACAGTCAAGGAATACAATGAAGCTGTCTACGCGCACAGGAAAGAGAACACGAGTAAGGGGTTGAAATGGGATCCAGCAGTGAAGGACGGGTTGTCCACTCAATCTTCTCAGACACGGCTCAAGCTGCCAAAGAGCAATTGGGCATTGCCTCTCGATAAAGGACCATACATGGCGGTCAGAGTTGGTTGTGGTGTGACTTTCACATTTGGAGGTCTTGCGGTAGACCCGAAGACTTCTGGAGTTGTGTCGCTGACTGGGAAGGTGGTACCTGGAGTCTTCTGTTCCGGTGAAATGGTTGGAGGGCTTTTCTATGAGAATTATCCTGGTGGTAGTGGGTTGACGTCGGGTGCTGTGTTTGGTCGGAAGGCCGGTATCAATGCTGCTGCGCTTGCTGGAAAGGGGATTTCGCCCAAGTTATGAGATACCTGAGTTGGTAAAATTGGAGTTGTATTTCTGTATAGTGTGATGAGGTCGGGAGGCTTTAGGGGCTCGCTTAGATAGTTATTAGACAGATCTCAATGACTTCGCAGCCTATTTCACGTCTATATCTTCTCTCAAACTCCTAAGATCTTCCGCTTGCTTCTTCTGTAAATATCCACACAACTCTCGTGATTCAATAATGCAGGACTATTCCGTCACTTGAATCCTCAGCTACCGTGAACACAATTCTCGGCGCCATTCAAATCTTGTTTTGGACATTACCCATGACATTCTAGCTATAACCCCACGATCTGACCATATCCCAGCTCGAGCTCCCTGCAAATGTATAATCTAGACTCACCTGTATCTATACCTCTTGCATTTAGAGCATCGTGTGCTAACCACCACCAGACCGTCAATATGTTCAGACCTCGAAAGACCGGGCATCAAAGACTTACACAAACTTCATTCTAGACATAGCAAACTTAGCTTCAGTCTCTAACTCAAGGATTGTTCCTTAGAATCTGCTACAGGACATGATGGATACCTTTGAGTTTGCTACAGCAGGTCTTGAGGATATGTTGACGAGGCAAACGCCATTGCAGGAATTTTCCAAGACAGAAAAATGAAGTATCCATGAGCATACCAAATATCGTTCCCAGGTCGCATCAGGATATATAGAATAGAAGTCCTGTTACTAAAGTATAGAGAAGCAAAAAAGATGAACTTAGTATATACTATATCTGAGCACATCTCGATAAAGCATAGCGACATCAAAACCCACGAGAGAAGAAAAAGATAAACGATCAAAGACCAAGTGACATCCATCAGACTTGAAGAAGCAGAATAATAGCAATCTATGAAATCCAAAAGGCAAGTGAAGAAGCATATGGCGTAGACGGAGAAGTTCATGATGTTCCGAAAACCGACCTGGACCTGGACTCAAACCATCCAACATCGAGCGACAGGAGATACCACTACATGCTTCCTTAAATCTTCCACATTGTACTTGAGGAATGAGTACCTTCTTCGCAATCCACATATGCCGTTCCAGCTCGAAGCCATGCGTTCTTAAACTCTGCTTGTGATACTAGTGCCCGTAGAGCTTCTCGATCTCGGCCACGTCAGATCCGCAAATACATCGTGGAAGAATGTTTACAAGCAACCAACGCTGGCATTTAGACAAGTATAAGAACAAAAAAGCTCATCTAGATAATGAAATAAGTGCTCCATAAACTTTCAAAAGTGTCTCTCGTCAGGATCGAACTTATACGCGGTGTTGTCTCACCAGAGGAGATCGAGAAACTCGCAGATGTGGTTCAAGTAGTGATGTTTGAGAAATTCAATGCTCCTCCTCGAGATCGGTGTGTCCTTCATTTCACCTCCACGACCCTCTCAACTTCCAATTTTCATTTCTCATCTGGAATCCTGAGCTCACCACATTCCAGCTACCAATCATAACCCAACATGAACCTTACGAAATGATCTGCGAAGACACCAACCCGGGTTTCGAACGAACAGAAAAATTGTTTATAATCCAGGTCTTCCAGCAAGGGAGAAATGCCGAGACGAAATAGGCGTTGCATGCTGAGTTGCAGAAGAGGTTGGAGAAGGATTGTGGCCTGCCGGGTACGGACTTCATATTCTCTCTTTCTCGGAACGAGAGGGAGGACTGGAAACTTTGGATGGGGAGAGCGCAATATTTGACTGGTGATTGATGGGGTTACATTCATCTGGTGGCTGGAGGCGTCTGGTAGAAGTGTATTTTGACGAGTAAAGACCGGATGTTCGCATCCATTTTCGACTCTCAAGTTACAACCAACATCTCATCCTTCTTTCCTTGCACCCCAAAATCCTCGTCCGTAGGATACCAATATCTCCTCTCCTTTCTTAATACCTCTTCCCTTTCCACTTTTACCCTCCGGCAGCACCCAGACACCCATCCCTCTTTCCTTTCTCCTCTCATCCCATATCTCCTTGAACTCTGCATTTGGCTTGTCCGCGACTCCTCGATAATCGTTGATAAATCTTGCCTCGTTTCCTTTCTTGTCTGCATCGATTCCAATGCCATGTTCTCGGTCAACGCTTAGATCATAATTTGACGTTGCGTGAGGATCTATCGTGGTTGTGGAATCTTGGTCCGATGGGGAGAGTCGAGTACTGGCGTGTATCTCGCCAATATATTGCAATATGAACGTCCCAGGTTTGAGGTCTTTCGTTGCAAAGAGTCCGGATTGGCCATTTGCAGGATGAGAAGAATTGGTGATAGCGGTGATCTTGACCAGCTGACAGGGCCCTTTTGGTGTATTTGCTGAAATGCAAGGGACATCTTCAACCTTTGCTCGAAGAGCTGAGAGATGGTTGAAAGTGAGCGTTTTACTGTATGTTGGCGAGGTTAGATATGGAAGACCTGGAATCCAACTTTTGGGAAGAGCTTCCTGCTTCGGTGCCATGGTATACTGTAACTTTGAAGACAACACAGCGACCGAATGAATCTATCAAACCATTTTAGAACTTTGGTTACACAGAGACATAGCTTAGAATAAAGACGAGTGAGAAAACATGCAGTAGATGCACTGAGCGTCTCGCTCAGCTTGGCTTCATTCCTGTGTTTCGAGACACTCAAGTCGCAGCTGCTAGCTGGTGCCTTCCTCCGAAATATAATTTCGAATACACGGAGTAAGATTTAGATAGGCTCGAAATTGAGAGGCTCTGAGTAGGTCTGTTACGAGAGAGCGGCATGAAGCTATTCAGAAAACTTTTGATATTGCCAAGACCTCAACGCACGGATGTCTCTGTGACACGTCCACTCCCTGAGCGCATCAAAAACGCCACATACGTAACTTCAACAAGGCTTAATCAACCCCAGGAAATGCATTCATCTCACAATCCCATGAAAACAGCTCCCAATTTCGGTTTCATACGGATAACCCCTAGTGTTCCAGGCTCACAAAGAGTCTTCCTGTAGCCTAGACCCTTCCACGTGAGCTCGAAACCAAGTTCTTTAAGTGCAGTGACGCAACCCCATCCCATACCCCAGAAAACGGGAACGGGGTCCCTTTTGATAGGACGCAGACGGCAGATCTTTCATTCTTTAACGGCCTGACAGGATAGATAGGTGGTAGCAGTGAGGTCATATGATGAAGAGGTTGCGCCACACTTGGTTTGTTTGCATCTTTTCTTGGCAAGAATGAAGCATAAATAAAGTTGACGCCACACCCCTCTTGTGCCTGCTTGTTTTGTCTGTATTCTGAACTGAAGTGAATCTCTTGAAACTTACGTCGGAAGTCGAGATTGAATAGGACATCATTTTTCCAATCTCCAAAACATAAACAAATTTGTTCGCGCTACACCAGCCTGAATAATTACAATCAGACAACCACACCACAACTACAAGAACAACCACAACTCAAACAACCTCCAAACAAAATCAACATGCCTTCCCTCGTCGATTCCATCGGAAACTTCATCTCCTCAATCTTCGGCGCCATCACGGCTGTCTTCAGCTCCATCCTCGCCGTCTTCCAATCCATCATCACGACCATCTTCGGCGTCATCCAGACCGCATTCTCAGCGATGGGTACCATGATTAGCGGACTGGCTCAAACCTTTGAAGGACTGTTGAAGTTTCTTCTTAGTAAGTATTCCCTTTATCAATGAAGTTTGGGTAGGAAAGAAACAAGGCTGATATCTGGTACTAGGCAACATCGTGGTCATTGGTGCGATCGTTGGCGCGCTATTCCTATACGGCGTTTACCAGCAGAAGAACGGACGACCTATTACTGCTGCTCCCGCGAAGAAGACCAACTAAATGCGTATTCGGTTACGCGCGAGACTGGATGTATTTGGTGTTATTTGGCTGGGCGGGGAAATGGATGTGAAAGCGAGATGGGATGGTAATGGATGGACGACATGAACGATTACACTTTGCTGCTTGTATGCAATGGGATTTGGAATGGGAGTCATTAGGTAGATACCACAATGTAAACAAAGTCAGTCGGCAGCGAGACCATCTTCCACTTGTCAGTGTATATGGTGCTGAAGATGTTCATTATCATTAGATACCTGTGAATGAACTTGCTCTTGTTAAAATTGGAATTGAAGTATTGTTCAGCGATGGAGGGGAAGTTTGATATGCAACGGCAGGTCTCCCAACTTTGGAGTTGATCGATAGTCTTGAGAATGATGATGCGTCCCATCAGTCTCAAGAGAGTGTAGAGCTTCCCATATACTAATTGCAGGTGAGTGAGGAAGAGTTTCATGATATCTCGACACCATGTCGCCAATGCCGCCAGGAGCCACGGCATTCGACTGAACTCGCTAAGCCGTGGTCGTGCTTTTTGATCTCGCCACTCCGAGATAGGATTCTCGAAGATGGAGAATAAGATCAAACTTAGCTCTGGTGTTCTGACCCCAATCTTCGGCAGATGTTCCGAACTAATCATTTGCATTCTCTGCTATACCTAGGTACCGCTGGACGAAAACATGGTTGTGGTCGCTTTGGCCCGAATCATGTGACCATGTTGCGCCATTTTGGCCATTCGCCAGAGGTTGACGAGATCAATAGCGGTGAGAATGGTCGTGGGGATTTCATTAGTTTTGCATGCAAGTCATCGCATCTGCTGCTGCTCCTGTTGTGCGTTTCCGGTCGAAGGAGATAGATGCGCTCGGCGTCGATAATGGCTGCTTGTCAGCGCGGGGGTTCAACTTGTCAAGTTCGATGTCAACGGGCGGGTGCGACAGCTGTCTCATTCTTCAGTGTGCTTGGCTTCTTGGCAATCATTTCTGCAGCACTCTGTTCAGAGACGATCTTGGTGACATCCTAATAGTAGAGCTGTTGGTAGACAAGGTTTGGTCCCCAGACGGCTGGGAGTACTGTACTTTAGAACCTCGAGTTGGTTAGAGATACGCTATGCAGACCGATAGTGTTACCGATCGACAATCTGCGTAAGCATCTCTGCTGTGTTCGACATCCCGTATTAGTATCGGCTCCAAGAGAGGCTGTGAGGCTTCCGGGGCTATTTGAGCAGATGATCGTGATGCGTCTGACGGAAAGTCCCTGGGAATGTGAACAATTCCTGGCGCTGGAACTCTCATGACGAATCGATCTCAGTAAGCCTTCCGATGCCAACGGAATTCAGCGGCCATGACGGATAGGTAGACACAGCCGAAAGTATAGAATCCATTATTGTGGCTTCGTGGGGTAAAGTCGTCTTTTGACGAAGCGTCAATCTCGGCAAGACTATCTCGAACAGGAAACAAAACTGGCCGGGATTTTGTATGCAACGACCTCGAAAGTGTTGTCTAGCGATGTGTACTGCATGGCCGATCTGAGCTCCTCGGGTCTTTTTGTAGTCGTGGAGGGCTGTAGATACTCGTACCGGTCTATCATCGGCGACAAGGGAGAGATTGCAGACGAGGAAGCTGTAGCATTCATATCGACTAGGAAGTACTTGTTTGAAGTTCATCAGTCAAACAGACAAATCATCTGAGTTTGGTAGAGCATGTGGAGGAGTTGCCCTACTTCTTTGGCCGGTTGTCTCAAAGCTGGAGCGCCCAGCTCATTGGCAAGGCGCCAAATCCATCTGGCAAGGTCGTCTGGGGCGGAGTCGATGCTGGAGTGTTACTGTAGCCTTCCACCATACTACGGCGTAGTCGTTGCATCGAACTTTTCGTGGATGGTAACACAACCTGGAGAGGCTTGTTTCGAAAATTCTGCACCGGGCTGCATCCTGACTTGTCGATAGGAGCGGAAAACTCTGGTTGCTGATAGAACATTTTGCTTATTCCACCCAGCGAGCACAAGGCTTGGGGTCTTACCTGTACAGCAACGGCAGGAGCTGAAGAACGATCTGGGATGGCCCATTTCAGGGCGTGGAGGTGTGATGGTCGGATAGCGTCAAGTGCATCAAAAATCTGCTTGACCCGCGATCATTCGATACTTACTATCCAAAGCATAGCATACTAGGCGTTTGTATTGCAGCCACGGGACGCCGATAAGAGCAGAGCTGCCTCGGGACATCTGAGGTTATGAATTGAAATGCTTCTACTGGCGTACGGCTGGACTGAGTTTGCAACTCGCATGCAAGTGATCGTATCTGTGAAGGGACATGTACAGCGGAAGACTTTTCATACACACCCACATCCCTCACCCCTCCATTCTGGGGCCATGCAAAGAGGAGCGGCTGCATTTGCATCTGCATCTGCATCTCCATCTGCCTTCTCCACTGTCCACACGCCCAGCAGTGCACAAATTCGAGGGCTGTCGCGGTCAACGAGTCGTGCTGCCTTTGTGCTGGGGCTCCTTTCACCTTTCCGTCTCCTCCCTGCTCGCTTCTCTCCGAACCAATCGCACCCATCTCCGATAGCTTGAATCATCGCAGTTCCATGAACAGCAGTCCGCAACACCAGCACCAGCTCCAGGCTGGCACTTGACTTAACCTCACGTCGCCGTGGAGTCAGCAAAGGCGGTCTTGCAGCACGGAACGACTGGCGCACCCGGCGCTGAGAAACCACTAAGGGTTGCAGCCCACTGCTCCACTCCGGTGGCCGGTCGCAGCCACTCTTGTCTTTCCCATATATGTCAGTTCTTTCTCCCACATTGTTCTTTCAAGCTCTTTCTCCGACTGCTCAAATCACAGAGATCCCCCGTCCCATTTTGGTCTTCAAGACCCCCTCAGCCGGCGCCTCTCGAGGCAAGGCTTCCTTCGCCATTGTAATCATCTCCTCTCCACTCTGGCTGCATATCTTGGGCGTTGGCTTCTGCGATTTGGCGTAATTGGTTGTACTCCGGAACTGCTACCGATCGATTTTTGACTTTCTACAACGATTCTCTGCGACTCAACTCTTCGACTCGGCTCTTCGACTCGGCAGTCTTTCTACGGCTGCTCACAATCAAATCCCTTATCTTGAGGTTGCCGTTTCTTCTTTTGGCAGTCTTTCGACCATTCGCGGTCGTCCGACCTGCTACTCTTTCTCCATCGTCAATTCCATCAAACCCGAGACCAATATGTTGATCAAAGGCGAAAAGTATGCCTGTGAGGCATGTGTACGGGGACATCGTGTTAGCAACTGCCAGCACTCGGACAGGCCGTTGCAGCATATCAACAAGAAGGTATATATCCACTTTCGGTACTACCGATCGTTGCTGACCGTCCTTCTCAGGGCCGTCCGGTCTCTCAATGTACTCATTGCCGAACCTTACGCAAATCTCGTTCTGCGCATGTCCGCTGCGACTGTGGTGGAGAGAAGGCACATACTAAGGGCGCCTGCTCTCATGATGGCGATAATCAGGGTGAGCTATTCACGGCACAATTATGGCATCACGACAGCAGTTTCTGATCATTAATCTAGCAGACAACTGCTGTTGCAGCCATGGAGCTCGTTGCTCCTGTGCCTTGAAGAAAGAGCATCTGGACCCCGTCCCTGAATCTGACTCTGACGAAGCTTCTTCGTCCTCTGCCCCATCCAATGAGAAGCGCAGACCTCGTGCTCTCACCGCACAATCAGAGACAGGACTGACGATCTTCACCAACGGCCACCACAAGCCTGTTCACAAGCACAACAACATGGCTCACAAATGTGGTCTGCCATACGTTGTGCCCAGAGCACACTCGATCCACGGCCCATCCCCATCTGGCATGGCGAACCGATCCGTTGACAATCTGCCACACACAAGCACCATTGATGCGTTGCATAGTGATTCACACATCAAAGACTCGATGGTTAGCGCCCAACAAGAGCAGCGTATGGTGAAGTCGGAGCACGGATCTCCTCTCCTCAGCCCAGTCTCCAATCTCGATCAATTGAACGGGCAACTCCCACCTCTAGATCTTACCAACATTCCTGGAGACTACCAGTTCATGCAGAGTATGGATGGATTTTCAGCCTTTCCAGACCACGAGCAACCCATGTTCTCTGCTGGCCTCAGCTCAGCCTCGATCGATTGGTCACACTACGACGGATTAGACTTCAATAATGACAATTTTGCCTCTTCGTCGTACAGTCAGGCCCCATCCTTCACTGGCTTTGATTTCAGCAGCATTGATCATCCTGCTCTCACCACTACCTCTACGTCTGGGGAGATCTCGGAAGTCGAAGACTTTGTGCCAGCATTGACCGATAGCCATCCTGGTAGTCATCCTGGTAGTCGACCAAGTCTTCTCAACCAGCAATATGGCTCTGATTTTGACACTTCTGAATTTGGAGGTGACATTGATGGATACCGACTCAGTACTACTTCGTCGTACATCGGTATTCCTCAAGCTCAGATGCTTGCCAGCAACAACCTCGATTCCCTCGACTTGGACTCTTTCCTCAAGGGTACCGCTACCTCGAACGGCTTCAATGGCAACCATGGTATGCCTATTGGCACTTTCGGTGACGATGGCAAGGTCGGCACGACTTCATCGCCTTTCGACGAGGGTACAAACTACGCACTTCTTGACGACGAGGCCGATGGGTTCTGGATGGACAACTACGGTTCGAATCCTGTCCCCATGAACACAGGAAGGAGTGAAATACCCGAAGAGAATGTTTGGGCTCAATAACACCTGTGGAGAGGCAACAGGAGTCAGTTCCCCTGTACAGGCCTTCGACGAATGACAATCTCCTTGGATGGATCCGCCGACGACTCGATGACTTATTTTGTATACAGCATGGCTAGCATTGTTGAATCCAGAATTTTGAAAGATGTCCATAGATGTTCAATGTTATATATTGCATATATAAAGTACATATTAGATTTCATGCCTTACAATTCCATTCTCTATTAAGATTGGTAGTTCATGTGCGCTTCGTTTGTATCCTCAGACCAGCGGAGCAATGGCTTAGACATTGCACTTTGCCGAGTAGGAATTGAATTTCAGAGCCGCTCGGCTGACGTATGATCTCGCTCACGACATCACTCGATGGAGCTTGTGACTCTGTGCTGACTCTCACAGCCTCACAAAGAAAGTCTGTTGAAAAAGTTTCGTGACTCCAACTGGCGCTAGGTCTCGAGATACGCACGCTTTCATGAATCGTGTTCGGAGGTCCGCCGAAGAAATCCGACTAGGTATACCGATCTCGAATAGAGATAGCTAAGTATTTAAACTGCCTGGAGCCCCGCATTCGTGAACAGTTGGACTGGAATATGAACATAAAATCCGCAGATCGCCTTCTTGGAATCTTGACGGCCAGAAGAAGCGTGATAAGCGCTTTCATCCCACCTTCACGACTGCCGGTCGCTCTGCTCTAGTATGTGCCGACGATTTCTAGATACCCTTGAACTCGGACTATTCATCGAATGACATGCATGAGCTGCTAGAGACACCCTCAGAATTCGTGAAGCACTGCTGAACGGCCTCCGAACGGCGTGAGACACGGTGAGAGAAGAGGACAGGACTGGGAGCGGGTGCAACATTTCTCCGAAAACCAATTCTGTTGAAGTAGTAGTGCAAATCATCAAGGTGCATCGATGGTGTAACCGTGGGACTTCGCGATGTCCCGTCTTATGTGGGGACAAGCCTTAAGATTAAGCAAGCCAATGGACAAAGCTTGAATCAGAAGCGGAGAAATGTTGGTACGCAAGACCCCTCATTATTATTGCCCCCTTGTCGCTTTCCCCAGAATCCAGATTAGCTAGTGTTTCTTCAGTTCGGTCTTCAGAAACATTTGACCGAGTGTTTCGAGGTTCCCCTCATCGATGCCAAGAGGACGCACTTTGAAGCTGATATTGAAAGATAAGATGCCCCGCGGGGCAACAGCCATAGGCGTTTGCAGGGACTGGTCACGTCGTCCTTGATTCTCTTCCCAGACAGCGCATGATACTTTCCCAACTCCTGCAGCAAGAGACGGAAGATCCAAAATCTTCATCCGGCCCAACAGCCTGCTCCTTGCGGCAGAACTGAGTAACTGCGAGAACGGCCTCGATCAATCAGGATAGGCCGGTCGATTTAGGCTTTAGATTCCCAATTGTCATTCCCAATTGTCGACTACGGCTGAGGTCCCTCCGCAAAGGATCTTGAGTTCGTCCTGCATCTCTGGGGACGATGTGCTCTTCTCCAGACCAGAAGGTCGAAGCACGCAGGCAGGGCTAGGGGAGGCGAGATTCGAGAAGCGTAGCCAATCACGGGGACTATTATCGTGTCCATGAAGAAACCCCGTTCGATGCAAGGGCAGCCGGCGCTCCGAAAGCCAAGGTTCTGCTGCCTCAGCCTTTAAGAGTGTGGGAAATCCTCCGAAGCTCCCCGTGATCCAACTCCCTTGCCCCTCAAAACATCATTTGGCCTGCCTTGACTTGACCTTCCTCCTCAATCACCTCAAGGCTCCTGATACCTAGCGGGCTTCCTAGCCTGGACAATCTCCCGGTTCTCCCATCACAGGCGCAGTATAGGGGCGAACAAGTGTGAAGCTGCATGTAGCGTCCTGTATTGCGAGCGGTTCTGCTGGTTTGATGTTGCGAGCAAACGAATGTTTTAAACTCCCAACTTTGTTTCTTTGACACGGAAGACGGGATATTGAAGGCAGCCAGCCGTCAACGCTAACAGGCGGCCGCTCGCTCCTGCTCTAAAAACCCACATCTCAAACTTGGAGATCGCATCAAAGTTACTCCGCGACCAGCATCACATCCAACCAGAAAGTCGAGTCCTCGGTCGCATCGCAGCCCAGCTCCCTCTGAGGACGTGATTGTGCCGCTGATCAAGTACCGCTGGATCGCAGACTCAATCTGCAACCAACCGTGAAATATGTAAGTTCATTGAGGCAGAATTCATGGCGTGAAAGCGTTTGCAGCGTGCGCCATCTGCAGCGGCTTTCTTCCGAGCAACAATAAAGTACGGGACGGTACATTCAATATCAACAACTGACAGCTCTCCAGACCTGCAGAACCCCGCTCGTCCGCGCTCATGACGACCAGTCCAGCATTCCCAGTCTGATTGACGCGCCAAATATGCAGTCGTATCCTTCTCCTAACGCGGGTCCCGCCGACCAAGGAGGCCCCTTCTACTCGTCGTCGGGTCAGCAACAGTCTGGCATCCCAAATCCAGATGAGCTTCAGCTCACTGCACAGCTCTCGCGAGACCTCGCCCCCATGATGAGTGCGGGTCCAGGTGGGAATATGACAGATGGGCAGGATCCCCGAGGCCCGAGACAGTCAAATGTGAACCATCAATACGACCATGAACAAGTCCATTCTGCGCAGATGCAGCAAGGCCACGGCGGCATGGACCAGATGGGTAGTCAATACGGTACACCGGATGGCTCAATGGCCGCGAGGAAGAGGTCCAAAGTGTCGAGAGCGTGTGATGAGTGTCGGAGGAAGAAGATTAGATGCGACGCGACGGAAGAGACGGAAGGTTCCCAGTGTTCGAGTTGTAAGCGTGTAGGGACCCATTGTCAGTTCAGCAGAGTGCCTATGAAGCGTGGACCAAGCAAAGGGTATGGACGCGTTATGTTTTCGAGTACAGCTCGCCTCTAACAGACGCTTAGGTACATAAAAGAGTTAGCGGACAGGCTCCAAAACCTTGAAGGGGTGTTGCAGCACTCTGGCGACCCTGTAGGACTCTTACCGCATCATCATGATAGTCCGATTCAACGACGCCTCTCCGAAGAATTTTCACCGCCTCCTCACCCTGACAACCCACGAAAAAGAACACATTCTACCGTCTCTAATGACTTTGGATCCTATCTTCCTCAGAGAAATATTCCGATCAACTGGTCACCCACGGATTCTGCTCGTCATGTACCAAATCCTACACCTCCATCTTACGCTTCACAATCAAACCCTCAAGCTGTTTTCCGAGACCCAATTTACTCCTCTAATGGCATGCAGCCGGGAGTGGAATGGAGAGCTCCTCCAGAGCAGCACCAACAAAGTGGCCCATTCGACGGTTTACCTCACGTCCATTCTAGTCATTCTCTCGATTGGGATGAAGCAGTCATTGACGGGTATGATACCATTGCAAAACTAACTTCTAACTAATCCTTGAGACTAACTTCATATTCCAGGTACTATCAGTTCATACATCCTACATTCTCTCTTCTCCAGTCTAGCAAGCCCAGATTGCGTGCTAGGATAGACAGTGCCCCAATCACAATTAAGTCAGCTTTCTACGAAGCTCTTCACGCTGCAGTTCGGTCATTTCCATCGCCCATACACCAGCCTGTTGAGCAGCAAAGCCTGCGAAAAGCTGCGCACCTGATTCTGTCCACTCAATTCGACACCACCATACCTCGATCATATTCAACAGATTTGCTCCATCTCCAGACTTTGCTTCTATTGACAATTGCCACGAATAATGGACCTTCTGTAGTCTTGAGGACACAGTATGCGATTGGAAAGGCCAACTGGTTGGCTGATGCTGCCGAGCTTGCTTATTCGATGAAGCTTCACGAAACCAAGAAGGCAGTTCCAGTCGATGACCATGACTCTGACGATAAACTCGCATTGAGGATATGGTGGTCTTTGGTTACTATGGACAGATGGTCCGCTGCGAGTACCGGAAGACCTGCCATAATTCCAGAAGTTTGCATTCCTATCTTACCAGAACAGCAGGAAATTCTAGGGGATGCTTTTTACCACCTTGCCCGTAAGTTTGACACCTCTCAATGAGACTCCCCAACTAAACAGTATAGGCCTATCCGTTGTCCTAGAGCACATATCTCAAGTCTTCGCGGTCACCGATCCACCTCCGCTCGGCTTCAAAGCCACCTCGGTATTGGGAAATCTAGTTCGAGGAGAGCTGGCAAGATTCCAAGAAGCACTTCCCCCAACTCTCTTCCCACCATCACAAGCGCCTACTCTACATATATGCTACTGGCATTTACGCATTCTCCAGGAACTGGCCCTCACCGACTCAGAGCCGGAAAAATTGCTCGACTCGACAATGAACCTCATCACACAACTCAATGTTCATTCCAGCGCGTTCAGTCCACTCATCCACTACTGTCAGATTCTCGGCGCTTTGACACTCCTCGACCTGACTGAATACGAGAAGACAAGAGACGAGGCGGAGAATGGCTTGAAGAGCTTATTGGATCCTCGTATAACCCATTCGAGCTGGGATGCGGTTGTGCGGGATTTAATCACCAATCGAATGCAACGACCGAACAACACGTCGCTTGGCATGTCCACGGCTGAAAGTCAGCATGCTTCAGTCGCATCGCAAAGCTTACAACGACTAGCAGAAGCCGCAACCGCACGCGAGGAAGGCCAGGATGTTGCAGCTGGCGAAGAGAGGAAGGAAGGTGGTGAATCTTCGGCCCTGACAGCGCAAAAGGCTCCTGTTTTCCAGTATTATGGAAATCTGCGGGCATTAGTCACGAAGGGCTTTCTCTGGGCTGTGGCGGGTGAGGCGGGCCGGTGAAGGCAACTTCCCATGTTTTTTCAGACTCTTCAAGCGCAAGCGACCGAAGAAAACATGTTTCTTTGATTTCTGTTGTGAGATGGACTTCACATTCGGATTGTTCAAGTATACCCTGGGATGTTGTACGACTTTATTTTCTATTTTAGCCCAAATTACTCGGGCAATGAGACTGGGACTGGCAACTCGACCAGCTACTTGTCATACTGAAAACAGTCATGGGAGGGGGTCATTGATTGGAATGAAGCATGGAATGGCGTTTTCGGACAGGTGGAGTAGCATGTGTTTGTGGACTTGATTCGGTCCTCATATTCGACTTTCAAGTGTCCTGGCCCAAAAGGCGAACGCATTCTTCTTTTCTTACTTTGGTCAGCATTTGGAGCATTTGGAAATGGAGCATGCATGTTTGTTTGATTGTCTATGTATGAATAGCAAAATACGGAGCATGAGAGAATCAATGCCGTCGGACGGGTTGAGCAAACCCACCGATAGTCTTTGAGCATGAATTGAAGAAAGATATGTAAAATTCTGGTCTCCCCTTCGTTTGTGAAACTTTTCAAAAGATGGTACCCGGTCTTGATATCATCATAAGAGGAACAAGGAATGGGAATTTGCTACTGCAGCAGAAAACATCTCTAGTTAGGAGAGTGAGCAGCAAGTTCTGAACCCGGAAAGATACCTACTTCATGTGCCAGTTTACAGTCCGAAGCATGCGAGAATACCTAGATACTTCCAGGATTCGGAGCAAAGAAGCGGAAATCCCCCTATTCTACTTCCCACATCCCGAGTTCGCTTACTTCGTATCCAGACATAGAATGTTTTAAGCACGTGCATTTACTGATGCAGATGCAGATGCGATGCAGGTAGAGATGCGATGCAGGTAGACGGCCCGAAAACTCCTTCCTCGTGCGTGTGCTGCGTCTTATCTAGCTCCTAGCTCTTAGCTTCTATCGTTTGTTTGAGGGAGTGGAGGTCGGTGTTGCACGTCTGTATTTCTGCTATAGGAGGGATGGGTATAGCTCAGATACGTAGGCATGTTGAGTGATGGGATTGAATTATTATGGATTTCGAATGTTGCGAGTTGAGGTGGACTTCATGGGGGGTACTTGAGGTATTGGTGATTTGTCTATTTACTTGGTGTGAGAGGGAGGGGGGAGTTGTGGCTTTTCTTATGGAGAGGATTGCTTCCTTTCAGGGTTTGGATGCAAGTAAACTTCGTTTAGTACTCCCTCTGCTGAGTTATTTTGTTCCTCTACTCTGGACTCTTGACATCCCGCGTCAAGCTGTAACTGTAATGCCAACCCTCTCTTCCCATGTCTTCTCGAACCTTGTAGTTATCTTCAGCGTCCTATTCACAAGAAGAGCGTCAGCACCCTTCTTATCCATTCATCATACCGTAGCCACTCAAGCTGTACAAAAGTCATCACTCACCTCAAGAATCTGCATATCAACATCCACAATACTCATCCCCTCCTCCGCCCCCAACTTCCCCACCGCCCCCTTAAACGGCAGCGCGACCTGACTCAACCCAACAAATACCCCCTCATCTTCCTCTTCCTTACCAATCGGTCCCCCGGCGTTGCAGAAAACAACACAACAGGTATTCTCAAACGTCCTACTGACTAACGTACTCTCCAGAAATAATTTCTCACTCAAAGGATTAGCTTTTAATCCTGCTTCATTACAATCACTCAAACACCAAAATGTAGGAATGATGATAGTCTTTGCACCACCAGCAATAAGTTCCCGGAAAGCTTCAGGAAAGGCGAGGTCCCAGCAGATCAACATCCCGACTTTTCCGATAGGAGTATCGAAAGCTTCATGTTTATCATGGCCAGAGGAAGTCAGATGTGGTCGTTCAGGATGCCAGAGATTCTTCTTGGTATAGCTCGAGAGGATCTCGCCCGAAGAGGAGATGAAGTACGCGATGTTGAGGAGATCGGGAGAATCGGGACGTTTCTCGACGATGGTCCCGGGGACGATGTTTATTTTCAGTTCTTGGGCGAGGGAGATGTAGGTGTTGAGGAAGATCTGGTATTTTGTGCAGGCTGGGATGAAGGAGGGGTCTGAGGGGACCCAGCCTGTGAGGTCTGAGGGAGGTTAGTGGAGTGTGCAGGTGATGATGACGAGGGAGTTTAGATCGGCATCGATGAGAGAATATGGATGAAGGACTCATGGCGAATAGGCAGTAACTCATAAACTTGATGATTAGGAGAGATCTGTACTCACGATACTCGGGCAAGACAGCCAGATCACATCCTTTCGAAGCTGCATCTCGAAGGAAGGAGACAGCACGGGCGTGGTTTCCTTCAACATCCAAAGGCTATGTAACACTTCAGCCGAACCCCTGGTCACAGAATCCCATTGAACTCTTAAGATAATGAGCATGAACTCCAATGAATAGATATATTTCCATCCATAGACTATCGTTTCCGAGTTATAACTTCATGACGAGTATCATGTGACTAATAAGTGACGTTCCTTGATTGCCGACGTGTCGAATGGTAAGAAGCTTGCTGGGTATGTAAAATATGGCCAAACTTACCTTGGGATGAAGCTGTATTACAGCAATCTTGTATGTCGGCGCCATGTTGCAATAATGCTCTTGTAATGATTGATGTGTAGGAGTTTAAGAATAAATAACGGCGGAAGTTCGATGCACTATTAGGAAGGTACAGCCTAGAGCGGGGTCAGGCTGGCTATGTTTACGCCTCCAGTCATAATCACTCTTAACCACCTCTACTAATTTGACATTCCGACACAGGCAAGAAAGACTATACTATGCAAGATCATTGAGTTAGACCTCAAATACGAGTACCATATTATTCCTCGTTGTACATACACCTTCATCGCTACAATACTTGTACTTTACACCCGCTCTATGCAAGCTATGCAACATGCTACGGAAGGGGGTTGCCATAATTCATGCAACAAAAGTGGGGCCAATTATGCCTGTACTTAACTGAAAAAGTGAAAGAAAGTGGTAAATTCGCCAATGAATTCCTGTAAAACTCTCCACCGCCTTATACCCCTGTGTTGCATCCATTATGGCAACCCCCTTCCGTACAAAATTCGTGGATGCAATGCCAGACTCTTGAAAGTCAATCATTACACACATAGCATCTCACACTATTGCGTGCTTCGCTAGTTGCGCCATCGAAACTCCCGCTCCCATAAAATCAAACCATGGTCTTCAAATGCCAGACCATTCATGTATGCGTGCAACTCCAACGTCCTGCAACTCCACATACTTTCTCATTTCAAGTGCAGCAAATGAAGATATTTACTGCTTGCCGTCATTACCTGCCTCTGAAGGCTCATCAGTCACATCCTCGATCACACGATCCTCCACTGCGGTTGCTTGCTCAACATCCTGATCCTCCACCGCCTGTGTTGTGGCTTCACTATCCGTCTCAAGTTCCGGCAATGGATCAAGACGTTCGTCATGGATCAGAGGTTTTCTTGGCTCCGAGGATTTGGGGGTGACCGAGCCAGAGTCGCTGCTGCCAAACGAATCCTTATCGGGCTGATCGGGGTCTTTCTGCGGTGGGAATTGGACAGGAGTTTTATCGGATGGAAACGTGGCCGCCCGTACAATCGATAACTTTCCTCTATGGAACCAGCCGCCCTTCTCCCAACCACCAGGCTGGTACAGACAAGATTTCCTGGTATCGTCATCAACTATGCCTTGGAGCAAGACGTTGAGACGCTTGAAATCTATAGGCTTCAATATCCACGCATCGAAGCCAGCATTAATGTATGTCGACCGTTCTCGTTCTAGAAGTGACGCAGAGACGGCGATGATCGGCACTCTTCCGTTGGCAGCGGCTCGTGTTGAGAGTCGACTATCAGGATGCGATTTCTCGTAAGACCGAATCATCTTCGTCGATGTAAGTCCGTCAACTATAGGCATTTGCATGTCCATAAGCACCACATCAAAGAAGCCAGGCTTTTCTCCATGAGAACTGGCACAATCTTCTCCGTTGACTGTATGATGAACTTCATGTCCGCTCTTCTCCAGACGCTTCTGTATTATCTTGCTATTGACAGGGTCGTCTTCCGCAACCAGAATTTGCAAGTGCTCGGCGGTTGGTTGCTTGGGCGACACATTTTGCTTGGGCGATACTGGAGCAGATTCCTGATGCGATCTGCGGTCAATCTTTTTATCAGGAATGTCGAAGAGGACACGTGAAGCAGTATGCGGAGTGGCTTCTTCGGTAGGTGATTCCGTGAACTCATCAGGCATTCGAATAGCTTTTAGGAGTGTTTTGTTGTCCGTAACAAATTCTGAGCCGTGTGGTCCCGCTATAGTGGTACGTAGATGCTCTGGTGCCCCGTAAGATCTCGAACGAGTCAGTTTCCCAGGTAATTCACCGGGACGAATGGATGACTGTCCACCATAACTCCCTGCACTCTTGCGGCTGTGTGAACTGCCCTTGCTGCTTGATCTCTGAAGACTTCTCTCCTCAGATTCTGGTTCGCCTACTGCCAAGGGACCAGATATGGCGTCAATAAGTCGGTCAACGTCGCTCTTCATGCTTGCATTGCTTTTATTGCTGGAGCCACTCCGGAAGCTGTGGAGACTAGAGATCTCCTCGGCACTGTGCTTGCGAATAACGCCATCCTGCCTTATTGAACTTGTTTTATCAATTAGAGTGACCTCTCCTTCTGTAGCAGCTGGCGGGGCCGTAGAGACAGGTCCAGGTGACGTCAGCTTCGAGCGTGTGATTGTCTCTGGAGGGCTGGTGGCGCCCTCTTCAGACGGGAGCATGAAGGGAAGTTGGACGACAAAACGAGAACCTTTGTTCTCCTCAGATTTGAGCCTCAATTGCCCATCCATGTTTCGGACGATCCTTGCGACCATTGCCAGACCAAGACCCAAGGTGCGACTGTCTTTTTCTGCAGGTAGCTGAGGAGTAGTGTGGCTCGTTGAGTCATCTAACATGCCGCCGCCGTCGGTACTCACTTGTTCAAGATCTCTGAATAGCGCATCAAGTTTCTCGTTGGACATGCCAGAGCCTGTGTCTTCAACCACAATCTCGACGGTAGCCTTGTCTTCCTGGAGGTCCTGGAGCCATACTTCGACACGAATCCAACCACTTGTCGTATGTTGTATAGCGTTGGCGATGATATTGGCAACAGCTTGCCTTACCCGGCGCTGGTCACCATGAACCATCTGCGGTACTCCTGGTTGCTCGGTAACATCATAGTCAATACCCTTCCGTTTCGCTTCGCTGACGAATGAGTCTGTAGCTTCCCGGATAGTGGCTAAGAGATCGAACACCTCATCCTTGATCAAGTCTTGCCCTTCCTCGGTCTTTGTCAAGTCAAGGAGGTCGTTGATGACATAAATTAAGGACTTAGATGCAGAATGCGATTTAGCAAGATTATCCCGCGTCTCCTGGTCCAGAGCGCCTTCAAGGGCGATTTCTAGGTAGTTGATGATAGCGTTTAGCGGCGTCCGAACTTCATGAGCCGAGTTGGCCAGGAGCAATCTAGTCAATTGACTGCTCTGTAAAGCAGCTTCCTTCTGTCGCCACACCTCAATAAACTTGCCATACACCAGGCAGAGCACGGCGGCAGTCTCAACTTGCTCCTCAGTCCACTCTCGACACTTGCCGACCACGGTCTCGCTCCACGTCTTGAAACTCTTTCGTGGCTCCAGATACCCTTCAGTTCCTTCCTTGACGAATTTCTCATAGGGGTTTCCGGCCCATTTTACCTCTTTAATTTGACCTCTACGGAAGAAGACAATAAAGTCGCTTCCTCCCACGGATAGAGGTACCAGTAGAAGCCCAGATATAACGTCAAAGCCAGGTGGATATCTGAGATCAGGGAAGTCCTCGCGGATATCCTGGGAAGTGATGACTGATGTAATCTTGCGTAGCCGAAGGTATTCCAACATGGCAAGTGCCTCTTGTGATTGCTCGATCTTGCCCAAAATCTTGGTTTCACCTCGGATGGAAAGCAAACCAAAGTCGGCATCGAATAGCTTGAGGAGATCATCCGAAGAGGCAATGATGTAACCCGACGGATTGGCCTCGGTGGGGACCGTGTTGATGAGTTTGCGAGCTTGGAGACGAGAAGCGTATGACAGCCTTTCGATATTTCTCGAAGCTGTATCGCCTACTAGACGACACATCTTCCTAATTGGGAAAGAGACACGCATGCCCTTGGTACCATACGAATGGCATGCAATCAATCCCCATAATTCGCTGAAGGCATTGATGGATATACTCATGCTCCCGCGGACGGCCATGTTGGCGAGATACTTAATGTGAATTGGGGACATTGCTCTTAGGTAACTGAAAGAGAGATCCAATGGCCGTTCGAGATCTTCCACACTACGACAAACAAGCCTAGAAGTTTCCAGATCCCGGTCGTAGAGTAAGCGTACCTTGTTTACCTTATAAAGATCACGGGCCTGCCTTGGAATGTCCGAGGCTGGAAAATTGAGGCCTTTATAAAGATCCTTTGTGGCTCGAGGATCAACAAGCTCGGTAACGACTCGACCATTAAAGGCTGCGTCAAACTGGTAGATCATCACTCGGTGGAACCCAGTGAGCTCTTTGACAACGCCGACCAAGATCTTCAAGAACGTTTCGAGGTTGGGAGCTGATGCCAATTGTTCCTGGACCTGCGACATAATGTTGAAAACTTCCATAGCTGCGGCTTCCCCTTTACGCTTTCTTGCACTCCGTAAGACCCTCAATGGCTTGCTGCTGATACTGGTACTTTCCGCATATTCTTCTTGGGATGGGTTACTGTGTAGAGTATCTTCTGGTGGTTCTAGTGTTTCACTACTCGGTGGCACTAGTGGATATGCCTGGTCGTCGTCCAATTCGAACTCGCATATTATCAGTTCCGGGTGTGCGGAATTGATATGCTGCGAGGACATCAGTACGCTGATTGAAGTGACGATATAGTTGGGAGGTCTGCAAATGGCACATCTTCAAGAATCTGACTTACCATGGCACACCAGAGCTTCAAACTCTTCTTCGCTGGCTTTGGAGGCTTGATCGAAATAGTGAAAACTTCAGGGCCATTGGCTGCAGGATCGGCTTCCTCATCTCGGATGAAATCAACATGATCTAGAAGGTTTTCGCATTGCTCCTCGCTCAGAATATCAGTGAAACTGTTGAGCCTAAAAAGTTCCTGTGGATGGTATCCAATCATGCGATGTGAGTTCTCACTGACAACTCGGACCAGCAGTTCTCCTTCCTCTTTCTCTTCCAAAGCAATAAGGAGTCCAAAGCTCTGCACTGCGCCAGGTATGTGGATTCTGTATGCAATCAGTAGAGGTCGAGAGCTCATTCCTATATATGCACTCACGGCTCGTCTTCACAGCGCTGTAATGTATCCCCTCCTCTGCCAGTAATGACAGCGTGCCCCTCAGCGGTAACTATATGCTTGAACCTCGCAGTTACAAGGCCCGAAACATCATTATCGCCAGCACGGCTTCCAATTGAGCCAGTGGACATGCCTTTGATGGAAGCGGTATTAGAAGAACTCCGCATATCGTTTGATTTATCTGATTCAGCATCAGTGAACAACTGCATTCTGCTTCCACCCCCAAAGCGGCCGGATTCGCTGTAGCTATATGTGGTTGATATGGATCCTTCTCGGTTGCCTTTGGACCGCTCGTGAGGCGTTCGATTCTCTGACGCTTTTCTCGTGCGTGGTGTGGATCTATCGTTGTCCGTGTATGACTGGCCAGAGCGTTGTCTGTCGCGTTGTCCAGCTATATCATGGCCTGCGCTACCTACTGCTGGAAAGTAATCATGCTTGCCAGAGTTCTGACCTTGCATGATACTTGGGGTTTGCGTTGGGTCTACACTGACGACGCTTCGAATCGGAAAGACTCGATCATTGGCTGCGCCTGGGCTACCAAGTTGTTTGTCCGAACTTGCACTCCAAGATGAATGCCCATCATGCGATTGAATCGGGACGAATTCCTTGTGGACGTCTGTAGACCACAGTCGAGGTGTTTGTTTCAATTGCGGTGATTTGGGCGAGACTGATTGTGATCCTGAAGTAGCTCCGTTCGTCTCAGGAGAGTCCTCCTCCCGCGGAGGAATCTCGATGGCGAGGGGTGACTCTGGCCCTTTTGCAGGCTCTTCGTGTAGGTTGTCCCCACCGGACCACATATCGAAGACCTGAAAGTCTCTTCCCTCCCAATCCGCTGTCCAACCCACTCTAACAATGAGGCTGTCTTGTAGTCACCGTCCTCGGTGGTAGTAACGCAGGATGTGCAGCACCACGCGCAATATGCATCGGCCTGGCCTGCCTAGTGTCCTTGATTGCTGGAGGGGGGTATCGTCTGCTCAGGAGAGAATAAAGGTCTTCGGGTTTGATGGCGCGCTAGCATTCGCGGGTTAGAGAGTCAGTGGTACTCTATGCTGTTTCTCGCGTGGCCCGAGCCGGACAGACAAGGAGTGTGGGTGAAGGAGAGGACGAGCGACCACGGCGCGGGGGAAGGATCGCGACTCTCGTGTTGACTCTGGCGATGCCTTTGCAGAAGTTCGCGGTCGTTGAGGTTTAGGGAGGAAGTGGCAAATGAAAGCTGGGCGGTGGTCGTGTCCTGCTCCCCGTGGACGCTATCGGCACAAATTCCTCCCACTTCCAAGTACAGTAGCGTGTGGAGCCCTATTCTGTTTTTACCTGGCTATCCGACGTGCCCATCTACTGTGTTTTCCCCAAACACTCTGCAATAGTTTCTTGTCCAGGGCCGTGGCAACGGAGGTGGAGATGCTGTCAACGGTAGACGTCCGTGTTGATGCTGTGCTATTCTGCTGTAAGCCTCGAGAGGTTGACGGTGGTTGAAGCTGCTCGCATGTGCGTGGTGAAACGACACCACGGATTCGCAACGCTATCCAAAGCCACACACTCGTCGACTTCGACAATTCGGCCAACACAGAGCGCGCAATTCGTCTTCCCGGAGGTCTTCGTCCTGGTTAGGGTTAATCCACAGGACAGGCTCGGAAGATAATGAGCTAAGCAGGAGTGGGGATGATCAGCAGTGGATGACTGAGGTATTGATGGGCAAATGAAAGCCGATGCCATTTGCGCCCGGCATGGATGGACTTTTGCTGAACATTTCCATTCAGCCACCAGCCACCAGTCACCAAAACCCATATGTGCACCGGCATCCTGGCATCGGCGGTGATTGGTGCCGAGTGCTGCTGCTCAGGACAATCTGCAACTCGGACTACCAGAACGCTTCTGAGGTCTTTACCATGCAACCGTACTGTCGAGCGGACTGCAAATTCAACTCGTCAGATTCTACAGTACCAACGATCTACCCGCGGAGTTAATCTTCTCTCACAGAACGCAGCGAGTCAGAGGCTTCATGCACCTGTGGAATGGATTGCTCTGCCGCGCCAGACAAGCAAACATAAGGGTCATTCCAGAAGCTGCCGGCTTGCTATTGGAACGTTGAAGGGGCCAGTCATGCATGTTTCTTGGATCTCCTGGAAGATCTCTCTGGTGTATTTTCGTGGTGCCGTGCCGTAATACATCCATATGAACCTCTTCGCATTAGCGACCCCAACGAGCCTGACTATTGTCAACCGTCAGCGATGGCCCCACAATATAGCGGACGATCTGTTTGTGAAATCAAGGTAAGAGTCCTCGTCGCTTTTGTGGGACTTTAATGTGCAAACACTCGAGGACTGTGAGTCTTGGGGTTTTTGAGGGTCTAGTTATACTTACCAACTTGAGAGAAGATTTCTTGAGATGCGAGAGACGTCCTCCTCGCGACGCGTTTCGATGACCTCACAATCATTATGCAAATCATCCCGTCTTGCACAGCCACTGATGTCAAGATGTTCCCAAGTCCCGGGTTCAAAAAGTGTGGCTTGACCTCGTCTCGCATGTGCGGATCGAGTGGCAAACGCCCTACCGTCAAACATGGGGGTCTCCTGACCACGTGCAACACGTGGTATCACTTGCTACTTCCACCTGGGCAGTTCTTTGAAGCTTTAGGGTACCCAAATACTGGTGCCTAGGTTGTATATGATGGTGAAGGCTATTGATTCCTGATATGGTTGTGGCTGAGTTGAGATTCTTCAAGACCAATTGATGACATCCGATAAGAGCTAAATTAGTAAACGGCATCGAGGGCCTTACTTAGCATTGTTACAAGTTAGCGAAAGTGTAAATGGATGAAGGTGGATTAATATATAATTATTCAACGCTCTCAATAGCTTCTATGACTTAGGTAGCTAACGTACATCGATCATGTCTTCATTCCTCGGGCTTGAAGGTTACCATGTTTTCATTACAGGTGCTGCTGGAGGCATTGGCTCACAAGCTGTGAAAGAATTCCTAGGTATGGACAACACTCTATCAACCATTGTTCATGGCGTTCTGTTTGCAACGGATATCAATCCCATCAGAAGCTAAGGTGCAAGAAAAGTATCTCCATACCCCGCTGTTGAATCACACATGATCTATATAATAGAGCAAGAGCAGATCTCAATTCAAAATTCCTCTTCCATCTAGTCACATTCATTGACCTTCCATTCCAATCCTGCCTCCCAAAAGACTATATACATTCAACCAGCTAAGACACCCACAGACCAAGGCTGCAAAGTGACAGCCCACGACCTACGCCCCCTCACCAACCTCACACCCAACCCAAACCTCTTCACCGTAACAGGAGACATCTCTCACGAACCCTCCATTCAAAGCTGCATCTCCCAAGCAACCACCCACCACGGCCCCATCAACATCCTAATAGCCAACGCCGGCATAACAGACGAATCCTCATCCCACCCGATCTGGAAGATCCCCACCGATCTCTGGAAGAAAACCTACGAAACCAACATCCTCGGCACCTTTCTAACCATCAAACATTTCCTCCAAGCAGCTGAAAAAACTCAGAAAGAGACGGGAACCGAGATCGAGAATCTCGCTATAGTAGTAACAGGATCAGAATGCGGGAAATTCGGACAAGCGGGTCACACAGACTACGCATCCGGGAAAGCAGCTTTGCAATACGGCCTCGTGCGCGGGGTGAAGAATGAAAGCGTTCGTTTGAATAGTAAAGCACGAATCAACGCCGTGGCACCAGGATGGGTAGATACACCTCTTATCGAAGGAAGACTCGATGACCCAGATGAGATGTGGGTTGAAGCCCAAGCCACCGTTCCGTTGAGAAAAATTGCGAAACCGGAAGATGTTGCTCGTACGATGGCTTTTCTGGCGAGTCATCGCGCGGCGGGACATGTTACTGGGGAGTGTATTTCCGTGGATGGGGGGATGGAAGGGAGGGTTGTTTGGAAGAGGGATGAAGTTTCAACTATTCCCAAGACAAGCGAGGGATCGGAGATATCTGAGGTGTTGAAGAAGATGGAACCGGTACTTCCAATCTCCATACCTCAGAATGTGGCGTTGAAACAACCACCAAAACGCAACATCAAGATCCTCCTCTCCGTCGACTTTGACGCTGTCTCCGGGTTCCTTGGTACTGGAGCAGCGCCAGGGAACAACATGTCCGACTACTCCTCCGGATTCTTCGCCGGCCAAGTAGGCGTCCCACGTCTCTTGAAACTTTTCAAGAAACACAACATCTCAGACTCAGTAACATGGTTCATTCCCGGCCACTCCATTGAGACCTTTCCTTTGCAGACAAAACAGATATTGGACAGTGGAGCAGAGATAGCATGTCACGGCTACGCTCACGAGGGAGGAGCACAGATGACGGAGAGTCAGGAAAGAGAGGTTATAGAGAAGTGCGTCGAGCTTGCTGAGGAGTTGACGGGGAAGAAACCGAGGGGGTGGAGAGCGCCGCTTTATCAGATTAGGGAACATACTGTGAAGGTGCTTGAGGAGCATGGATTTCTATACGGTAAGTCAAGGTCCCTGCCTGAGAAGGTGCGTGAAAAGAAGAGGATGCTGATAGTGGGTGAAATAGATACTTCCCTAACTCACCACGACTCACAACCTTATTTCCTCCCTTCCGCACCCCCTATTCAACCTATCGATTTCTCACCGGACGTATCAGCAAAGACGTGGATGAAACCACTTCCTACTCCATCCCCACCGACAACTAAGACACTCGTTGAGTTACCTGCGAATTGGTACATGGAAGATAGTACGTCTCTCTCCTCTCTCCTTCCATCTCCTTAACCTCTACCTCCCAGATTCCCAAGAGCTTACAAAAAGAACTACACACTAACAAACACCCAAAAGTGACACCCCTACAATTCCTCCCCGCAGCCCCAAACTCCCAAGGCTACGTCCCAACCAGCTCCATCCTCTCCATGTGGAAATCCCGCTTCGAGTACCTCTACAACGAGTACTCCGACGAGGAGCGCCAGGAACTGGGAGTAGGTGATTTCATATTCCCTCTTGTTTTGCATCCCGATACTTCGGGGATGGCACATGTGATAGGGATGATTGATCAGATGATTGGGTGGTTGAAGGGGCGGGGAGGGGAGGTGGAGTTTTGTAGGTATGAGGATGTGGCTAGGGAGTGGAGGGGGAGGCAGGGGATTGATGGGTGATGGATGGGTCATGTGAAGCCCGAAGGAAATGCAGGGCAGAATGCGGTTGCTTCATGGATGTTTTAGAGTAAGGAAACCGCTCAGAACATAAACTAGGGTATCAGATGAAAGACAAACACCAAATACCGTACTCCCGCTTTTCCGGCGCCAACGGACCGAAATTCAATCCCCAGAATACAAGTCCGTGTAAACATCATAAGTCCACGCATCCTTCTCCACATCATTCAATCTACCATCATCATGTGCCCGATCCATAGCCTCCTGGAAAGCCTTGGCGATTTCAAAGATCTCATCCATACTCCTATGAAGTCTTTGAGCTGCCTGTTCATATTTGTCGGCATCTAGAATGAGGTCAGCAAAATGTACACAACATTCAATGATTTTGACAATTACACTCGTGTCTTAACCGCATGATTTCGACGAACAAGAGCTTCTCATCCGGCGTTAGTGGTTTCGAACGACCAGTATCGTTCACATTATTGGTTCCGAATACGCTGATACGTTCTGGTTCTTCGTCGTCGATTCCCTCAACAGCTTCATTGTTGTCATCTTCCGCAAATGGGTCAGACTCGGCGACTTCATCATTGCTGTCACTCTCTTCATCTCGATACCATGTGGGGGGAGGTTGACGCGTCGATCGGGAAGGCTTCGTCGTTGTCCCCGCCTTGGCCAACTCATTCCGAAGTATAGCTCCCCAGAATCCATCGGCCATCTTGGCCTTCATCTCCTCTCGCTGACGCCTGTGAATCTCTTTGCGGCGGTGAGCCATCTCGAGTTTGTCCCGGTCTTCCTTCTCCTTACGCCTTCTCTTTCGTTCTGGTTCAAGTCTTTCCCGTCCAGCTGCTTTCCTTTTCCGCTCTCGAGCCTGAAATTCATTCGCCAGCCTTTTCAGAAGTTCCCGAAGTACGGGTACAATTCCTCTTGTCGGCTTGATAGTTTGATACGAAGTGCCTTTGGAAGTTTTGAGAGGTCTTGGTTGATGTTTGCCGTGCTGTTGGACAGCTGAGCTCCCAAGATCATGCACACATCGTACTAAGAGTTCAAACTCCTCGAGATCGTGATCATTCATTGTACCTTCTCTACTAGTCGCCTCGGCACAGGCTAGGACAACACGGAGCAGTCGTGGAATATGGACGTAGCATATCTCAGCGAGAAGTACGGAGGTGTTTTGCTTCTGGTCCTCAGCTACGTCGAGCCTTGTTCTTATTGCCGTATCAATTTCTTCCTTGAGGGACTCTAATATAAGAGTTATTTGCGTTCGTGTCGCTTGTATCGTGTCACCATTGCCCTTTGCCTTCCGTAGAGATGCGTACTCTTTCGACAACCTTTGAGTTCGCCGATCAAATCTCTTGCCTGGTGCTGTCATCAGCTTTTCCCGTGCATCCTTATTGTTATCATCCACATTCTGCCATTGCCATTCTCCATCGATCTGTTTACATCCGACTCGTTTTGCAATTGCCAAGATGTCTCGAAGCTTCCGAATATCAATCAATGGCCTCTCTTCTCCGATGTCCTCAACGAAGAGGTCTTCCTCCTCGTCAGCGGTCTTCTCACTTTCGGCGGCCTCGGGTGCTTCGTCGGCATTATCAGAACTGTCCGACGGCTCAAGTAACGTGTTTGGCTTCTGTTTCGTAAATGCCTTCTGTTTCTGTCTTTGTTTCTGGTCTTGTTGAACTTTCTCGGAAACATGTGGTGGTTTGATTGGGCTAGGATTCATGACGATATCTGTGATGCCTTCATCGGAGCCAGGTGGCATAGATCTTGCGGGACTCTGGCGAAGATCACTCGCCAGTTCAACGTCTTCGACCTCTGTTACCGGTTTTAGAGGTCTAATCGCTGGGATCGGTTTGCGGTTCTTCGGTGGGCGGCCTCTCTTTCGAGGGGCTGGTCTTTCGGGCGAACACTCCACTTCACTCGTATTGGCGTTCTCCATGGCAGGAGTAAGAGAAGTGGCGCGAGTCCGACGGCCATTGCGCACCACTGACCCTCTGCTTGTCTTCGGTTGTACAATAGGGTTCTTAGCCGTTCGCTGCAATTTTGTCCTCTTCCTAGCAGGAGCCGGGGGTTCTTCGCCATCGGAAGCATTTACAGCGTATTCGTCGCGAGGGGCTGGGCGCTTTCGAGTTGGCGGTTCGATTTGTACAATAGAGCCTCGCTCTGACGCAGAATTCCCTGGCGCTTCGCTTTCTCCTCTTTCTTGCATCATGTTCGAGTCCGATGCAGGGGGAAATCCCCGTTGTTCGACATCTTGCCCCTCCTTCTGCCTTTCCTCGTTCTGCTCTTCCTCTTCATGCCGATCTTCTCGTTCTGGCACTTCTTGACGCAATGACTTTCGGGGTGAGAATAGAGCAGGTATGGGATTGAACATCCACCTTGATGCGCCTGCAATCAAGTAGTTAGTTCCGCCGCATCCTCAAATGTAGCATAATACTAAAAGCTTACCATTGCTCCCCTTTTGGGGTGTGTCACTTGCGCCAGCGTTCCCAGTCGTGGAACTCCACGGACCCATCTTGTGTTAGGCACAATATTCTGAGACCATACTCCCGTGTTATAGTTCAGATCAACATTATTGTCACGATCACTGTTCTCCGCTGGGACATTAATGTGCTCACGACGTTGCTCGTGAGGCTTTGGTGAAGCACGGTCGTCAACAAAGCTAAAACCGTCCAGGGGTCCAAGCTTCCAACCAGTCCTGTGCCGACAAGCTCGAGCTTCTACCAGCAAACCACCCGCCCACTACAACTTGCGATGGCTGCAAAAATGAGCACCCAGCAAAGTCAAGAGACTGCTTCTCGAAGTTTATCTATCCTTGATCCGGCACAGCCTCATTCGTTTACGGAACCGGTAAAGAAAATTCGCGAAGGTCATGATGTCCCAGCGTTCCTCACCTCGAAAGCCTATCGAGATATCGGCATTTTCGTCATGCAGCTCAATATAGCTATGTGTCCCAGGAAGACAGACGATCCCAAGCAGAACCGATCATGGGAGCTTGATACTCCAGTCTTCCTTTCCGATGCGGTCCAGAGATTACAGGAGCTGCTCAAGAGCATAGGCTCTATTATCCAAGAAGCGCCTCCAGACACTGGACCGCGACGTTTTGGCAATGTCAGCTTCAGGAAATGGTATGAGATCCTAGAAACACGGGTTCGGGATTTACTACTTTCACATTTGCCAAAGTCTGTTCTTGAATTCAAGATCCAGTCAGGTGACGATGTTTCGGTTTTGGATGAGCTCGTACCATATCTTCTAGGAGGATTTGGCAGTTCTCAAAGACTAGACTATGGTACAGGTCACGAACTCAGTTTTCTTGCATTCCTCGGTTGTATTTGGAAGCTCGGTGGGTTTCCAAAGGATACCTCTGAAGAAGGCGCTGTGGAAAGAAGTATAGTGCTTGGTCTAATCGAACCGTATGTCAAGTGCTTTCCAACCCCAGACAGTCTTTAACCTCATATCAGATATCTGAGAGTGGTCCGTCGTCTTATCCTTACATACACACTTGAGCCAGCTGGATCTCATGGAGTGTGGGGCTTGGATGATCATTCATTCTTGCCCTATATCTTTGGATCAGCTCAGTATTGTCCAGCCATCAAGGATGGTGACGCTATGCCGCTTGAAGGTTCAATCTCAGGCGCTCCAAATACAGGAGACATAGCCAAAAAGAACATCGTGGATCGAGAAAGGAAGCACAACATGTATTTCTCGGCGGTTGGCTTCATCAACGATGTCAAAACTGGTCCGTTCTGGGAGCACAGCCCCATTCTATTCGACATATCTGGGGTCCCCGCAGGCTGGGGTAAGATCAACAAGGTTGGTTTGTCCGTGAGTAACTGAGTGGTTCATTCCTGATCCGTGTATAGGGCATGATCAAGATGTATAATGCAGAAGTGCTGTCGAAGTTTCCGGTATGTTCATCGTGGTTTCCTTGCGGGTTGTATACTCCTACCGTGCTAGAAAGGGATTCAACCTATTGTCCCAGGCACTATGCATACTACCAGACACTTACATATCCTTTCAGGTCGTGCAGCACTTCCCTTTTGGGTCATTGTTTACCTGGGAACAAGATCCACTTGCTGGTAAAGCCACCTCGACAGTTCACATGGCCAGTCAACCAGCTTCGAGCACAGCATCCTTGCGCACAAATCAGCCACCTCCAGAATCCACTAAAGTACCTTGGGCTACTGTGGGTACTACTGCAGCACGTCCCACCAATCCAGGTCCGCCTCCTATGAGAGCTCCATGGGCCAATGCTGGAGGTGATGGTCAGTCCTCGACAGGTACTGGAAGAGGAGCTATGCCACCACCTTTTGATGGCCCTACTAGAGCGCCCTGGGCAACTAAAAAGTGACATGACAACGACCAGAATACATCCACCCACACTTGAATCATTAAAGCGGGGCGTTATGGGTCCTTTACCATGTGTTCAAGAGACGCATCGTCCCGCGCATTAGATTGCATTAGCGGCGTACCTCGAGGTTCCTGAATGTATCGTCTTCCCAGGATTTCTCTATCTGCAGGTACAGCTACTTCTGTGTTATCAGGCTTGTGATCAATATGAATGTGAAACGGTGTTTCAATGCAAATGTTGGATACAACCGTGTTTAATTTCATCACAGTAAACTCCGAGTTGAAATTATCGAGCAAACACCTTTGCGGACAATGCTCTTCGATTGGTTACTAAAGTCAATGGGCCTTGTGAATCATTCAATATAAATACCTAAGTATGATTCAATATCCGCCAGACCGTCGTCTTCACACTTCCAAGATTAGGTCTTGATAAGGTTCAGGTTAATGAAAGGCTTTGATTGGGTTCCGCTTTAAAAATAGACAAGGTTAGCCTGTGCTTGCCTCAAATATCTGGACCCCCGCCGACGTTGACAGTTTCCTCCTCATCTCACTCATTCCCTTCTCTTTCGAACCCTACAACATAAACACGATTTCTCCTTCCCAAAACCACCCAGAACGCAAACAAACCAATATGCCTGGTGTTCGTAAGTCTTTCCCAAATTCCTACCTGAACCGCCAGCTGCCAGACAACGCACATCAACGGAGCTTCGTTATCAGGGGACGACTACCCACTGTGCACGATGGGCAGCTACCCTCTTCACCTTTAGAACATATGCTTGGCTCATGATTGCTAACCATCTGTGCCTTCTAGCTCCTAACGCGATCGCTGATGTCCGTCTTGGCAGTCCATACCTATGTGCTCAGATTGTTAACCTGCGAATAGCTCAAGGCGAGATTCAAGAAGCTCCTGTCGTCGAAGGACAAAAAAGCCAAGAAGAGCGAAACACCCGCGGACAAGCCCGCCGAAAGCAAGCCCGTTGACAGCACTCCCGCAGCAGCTGTTCCTGAAGCTTCGAAGCCTTCTGCTGAGGAGACCAAGCCTGACACCGAGATCAAGCCTGCGACCGACACCAAACCCCTCACAGACGATACCAAGCCTGCCACCGAGCCAGTTGCACCTGTTGTCCCTGTCACTGAGCCAGTCAAAACTGACGCTGGTAAGCACATACATTTATCTCTACTAGATGTCCAGAGCTAACGCCGTCAAGCTGCTCCTGTCGAGACTGCTCCTGTGAAGGAAGAAGCTAAGAAGGACGATGTCGTTGCTCCCGTTGAGACTGCTCCTGTAAAGGAAGAACCTAAGAAGGAGGAAGTTGATGCTGCAGCTCCAGCACCAGCTGCAGCACCATCTCCGGCAACTGCCGCATAATGACCCTGGAACCATTATCATATCCACATTGACATATGGTTTACTCGCACATGGGGAAAGGAATATGTAATGGTGGGAGAAGATAGCTGGACAGGATGTGATAGCTGGTCGTCCTTGGGCGAACATCTGGTGGTGGAGTTTACGTTCTTTAAATACCCATTTTGAGGTCGATCGATCAATGGCTGATATATGCCTCTGTTGATGGACAACGATACCCTGATACCCCGGCGTTGAAATAGTCTACAATTGATCTATTGTACACAAATGCTAGGATAGAGTGAGGATGCGTCAAAGCATTCCAGCCTGTCTTCTTGCCTTACACCCGTATCTCATTCGAGACCAAGTGCTTGTTCATTCAGTACCTAGACTCTGTTCAGGTTGCAGCTTACTGATCTAATATCCGGCTGTTATGTTTCCCTAAAGGATTACAGGGTCACGACATGTACTCCTATGTGGGTAAGCAAGCATCTTTCAAACAATAGCTGCTCTGAGGTTGCATCCACTTCTTGAACTTTTCTTGTTACACTGATTTTCCTACTTTGATGTTCATCAAAACCTTTCCTGCTTGCGTTGAGATATCTAGACTATTTCTACTATATCACCTCTTAGCTTTCTCTCCGCCGACTCTGGATTACTCTGTATACAACTTGATGATAGTAGCGTACTTTCTATTGTAATGGTTGAATCTTGGAATAGTTAGTCTGATCTAGGGGCTTTCGCTGCAGAATCGAGAGAGTATTATTTTAAACTTGTGCTTTGTGCAAACCTCCGACGGTGTTCACGACCTCTGGAGTATTGCTAATTGTTTCCTCATATTATCACCATCGGCATCGTTGCTATGTGCTCTGAGCACACTTAGCTCATACGTTACCCTCCAGTGGTACACTAAAGTGTGCACCAAAGCGGCTAGCTGAGAGCGCAGACTTGAGAAGTATAAAAAGAATTATACACAGAACCCCGAACATGGACCAAATGATGCAAATGGGACATTGCGGTGAGCGTACCTGAAGATGTATAAATTGGCCCTGTTTGATTACAGTACTTTTGCATAAAGTATTTTCAACTCTTAGCTGCCAATGCCCTACGTTTCTGGGGACTTTGATGCTGTTAGTGTATTGCTTTTTGGGACAGCGGGAGGCCGGCCTTGAAGTGTTCGATCTTAGCATGACGAAGGAAGATGCGTGCTAGTTTCTCTATCGGACATCTATTTTGGAATTGAGGACGAAGGAATTCAAGACAGATGAAATGAACTTCAAACCAACTTAACAAATCAACAATCTATTGCGGCTATCTTTTGGGTCTGGTGATGAACTCAACAGGTAGTAGAGGAAGTCTATGTTGTTGGAAGAGGACATAGTATATCTCTCTATTGGTTAACGCCACTTTCAAGTTCTATCTTGTGCCTGTTGGTAAGATGGACATTATCATCCTTCCTGTCATCCTTGACCAAGTAGTGCGCGATTTCGTCAACTCCAAGCTTGTTCTTCCCATCAGTAGTACTCGTTCTATCTGGAACCTCGCTGATTACTTCCTCTCGGGTACCAATTGTCCAACAACTTGTGGTAGACAGATGAAGTACCATCTTGACGATAGCGTGGAGAGAGTGTTGTGCCCCGATGCATATATTGGGATAATTCATAGGAATGTGAGATATAACACTTGTTTGAACCGATGAGAAGAGGAGTGGTCTTGTTGCTACGGAGGGATGTGATTCTCATCCTCACTGTATGAATAATAGATTGTTGGCAGTGTATGGAAGAAAGAGACTTTGTGTTGAGTTATAAGAACCGTGATTTGGCATGGCCAACTCTCCACAGCATAACCTTATCTTTGGTAGCAATTCTCTTCGTTGTGGCTTAAGAGCACAGGCATATGCTTGGAAAGAAAACTCAATCCGCCTACCCTCCCAGGTAATTGCAATTACGAAATGTTTCTAGCCCTAGTTTGGAAAAACAGGCTTGAATTAATGGATCATAAACGAACTCGAGCTAAAGAAGATAATTGCAAGGCATGTGCCTGAAGCAGGACAGTGCAAAATCACTAGATTTCCAACAAGATCTCCAACTCACTCAAAAAGCACAATAACGATAGATGCAGCGAGAATTCCTTCGCTGTTGTGACGCTGCAATGTATCGAAAATTCAAACTCACAATACCTAGCTCTTGAGGCCAGGTAACTCCATCGAGATAAGAACCTGTATCACATTGGCTATAATCAGAACTGTTCCCAATGAACCACTCGTACTCTCTGTCAAATCCTGTTGTGCTCTGTGAATGTGACACTGCTGCAATCTAGTGAGAGTTCGAGCGGCATCCGGGAGCGAATGGCGACCCTGCAGAAGGTTCACGCTAGCCACATGTGCGGCGCTTTGGCTTCCCAAAGCTCCAAAAAACAATCCCCTGAAAGTAATATATCCTCCTCCTCAGCTGCAAGATCCTCCATCTTGCTGGCTCTGCGTGGATAGCATTGATTTGTGATCTCCTCGGCATCATCACTTCTCGCATCTGATACCTTTCAGACCTGAGAACGGCAAGCTCCTAGGACCCTGGAAATTAGCTACGCGATTCACGGCTGGGAAGTACGGGAAGATCAGAGAAAGTCGCGTATCCAATCCACTCGAGCTCGAAAAGCTTGGGCGGTGTAAAGAGGTGAGCAACTCCGTTGTCCAGCCCCCTCCATCGACTCGACAGCCAAGGTTATCTGCTTGTCAGAAGATCTTTCACCTGCATTGCGTCGCGGTAAACCCAACAGGAGTCGCATCCATTGAGTGAGTGTGACGTGTCGCAGCTGGTTGGTTAGGCTGATCGCATCGTTCTTCTCGGTGGATCGCTGGATCTGGTTTCATATCAATTATTATTGAGACAAGGCTAATGGGATTGTATCTCGGTAGTCCATTCGAAATCGTCACATCCTCAAACCATCATTAAAAACGTTCAACATGGCCGATGTCGAAGCTCCCGAAGTCCCTCACCAAGAAGAAGCTCACAACGATGTCCCTTCCACAGATGATGCTACACCAGTAGCATCTGAGGTTGAGAACGAGACGGAGAACGAGACCGACAAGGAGACACCATTGAAGGAGGCTACAAATGGCGCGAAGAAGGAGAATGTGCCTCCCAAGCGTGGGATTCGACCAGGAGTGTCCTCGACATCATCTGCAACAAGACCTACGGCTTCTTCAAGCGCATCTCGTACTACTACGGGGGGACTTTCAAAGCCTCCTACCCGAGCACCGCTATCCACAGTCCGAAAGCCAGCAAGCCATGCCACTGCGCCTACATCAGCCAGTGCTGGACACAAATCCCAGCCTTCAATTGGTGGCTCTGGTGATGAGAAGAAGAAGCCGCTGAGCTCAGCACCACGGAGGACTTCTCTGGCTCCAGCGGGAGCACACGGTTCCCCATCTGCTGCTGAAAAGCGGACAAGTGCTGCTTCTTCAACAGTAACGCGAAAGCCGGCAACTTCTGTCAGCTCCGCAGCTCCGAAGACCGTTTCGAAGCCATCGTCAAGTAGCACCACAACAAGGCCTACGCCATCTGCAAGCACAAGTACCAGCAGATCTACCCCAATTTCAAAGCCTGGTGTTTCTGGTGCTGTTGCCGATGCCAAGAAGCGCCTCTCAAGCATTGCAGGCTCACCCAGTGCAACGAAGCCAGCAGCTCCCCGGCTCGCCAGTCACACCTCCAATACTGCCCCATCGAAAGAGGTCGAGGAGCTCAAGGCAAAGTTAGAGGACAGTGAGACTCGTGTTGAGGAACTGAAGAAGGAAATTGCTGCTTCTCAGGAGAAATTGCTCGAGCTCGGAAAGCAAGTAGAGGAGGAATCAAAGAAAGTGTCTGAAGCTGAGGTAAACATCAAGACGGAACACGACTCGCTCGTCGAAAAGCTCCACGCACAGCACAAAGCCGATGTCGAGGATCTTCAACGTCAACTGGTCGAAGCCGAGACAGCCAGAGCAGCCGCGTCGGAGTCAAGCTTGAAAGCTATCGAGGAAGCACAACAAGCTGCTAGCTCCAAAGGTGCCTCTGAATTGGCTGCAGCTCTGGAAACGCTCAAGGCAGAGCATGCTTCGGCCCTCGAAGCCCTGAATGCTGAATTGGCTCAAGCTAAGGAAGCACACTCTACCGCTACTTCAGCAACCACGGAGAAGGAGGCCGAGATTGAAGCCTTGAAATCACAGATTGCCGAGAATAATCAAAAGCTGGATGCTCTGCAGGCCGATCACCAAACCACCCTTGGCGAGTTGAAGAAGTCGCTGGCTGAAGAGCACGAATCAGCGCTTACCGCTCTGAAGACAGCCCACGCTGCAGATATCGCTCAAGGAAACACAGATGCATCTTCTGTATATGAGAAGCAGATCGCCGAACTCAACCAGAAGCACCAATCCACCGCCGGCGAGCTCCAGGCCAAGCTTGACGAGCTTATCGCAGAGCATACTGGTCTGCAGGCCACTCATAAGGAGATTACCGATGGTCATACGTCAGAACTCGCAAGACTGCAAGAGCAACTGACTAGCTTGCTGGCAAAGTCCGAAGCAGATTCCGCCAAAGTAGAAGAATCCACAAAGGAGCTCGAGGAGTTGCAATCCAAGGTGGATTCGACCCATCAGCAGTTAGCTTCAGCTCAAGACGGCTATGATGTGCTGTCCAAGAAAGTTGCTGAGTTCGAGGCCAAAAGTGGTGCTGATCAAGAAGCATTGGCTGCTGCCCAAGCTGAACTAGCGTCAACCAAGCAAGAGATTGCTACTCTTCAACAGATGATGGACACGTTCGATGCTGAGAGCAAGGACAAGGATGAGCTTCACACCAAAATCAAGACCGAACTTGCATCGACAGCGAAGAACCTTGAAGATAAGTCGAAAGAGATCGAAGCCTTGCAAGAGAAGCACAAAAAAGAACTCACGATTATCTCGAAGGACTACCAGGACGAGATTGATGCTCTGCAAGGAAACTCGGGTATCAGAGACGAGTTCGAGGGCTTGAAGCTGAAGCACAAAGAGATCATCCAGTCGCTCAGTGACGCGAAAGCAGCTCATGCTGAGGAAGTTGCGGCTCTGACGGCGAAGCACGAACAACTTATCAAGGCACATGGCGATACGACAGCTAGCCATGCAGAAGAATTGGCTGCCCTCCAAGCAACCAACGCAGAACTTCTCAAATCTCACGGAGATGCTTCAGCCACGAGCACAAAGGAGCTTGAGGATTTGAAGGCTCAACACGCCAATATCATCAAGTCTCATGAAGCTGCTCTCGCCGCGAGTGCCAAGGAGTTGGATGCTCTGAAAGCCAGTCATGACGAAATCACAAAGGCACATAGCGATGCAATGACTTCTCATACGGAGGAGATTGAGGCTTGGAAGAAATCGCATGATGAGTTGACAAGTGCTCACACTGCCGCCTTGGAGCCTTACACTGAGGAGATTGCTAAGCTCAAACAAGAGCTTGTAGTTGCTACCGCTGCTCTTGATGAGAAGGAGGCCGCTCATCAGAGTGCTCTGGAGGAACTCAAGACAAACCACGCGAAGAACCTCGACGAAGCTCATGATAGAGCAATTACTGCTGGCGCGGCCGCTCACTCTTCCGAGTTGGAGAGCGTTCAAGGAAGCCATGCCGCGGCTATTGCTAAGCTCAGATCAGAGCATTCAGAGACTGTTGCTGCAACTCTCATGGATGCTGAGAAGCTCAAGGTAAGCTGTTCATTTCAATGCGGATTCATATACTAACTTAATGCAGGCGACTGAGGCTACATTAGAAGCCGAAATCAAGAAAGCTAATGCTGCGCTTGCTGAAGCTCAGTCAGAGCTCGATAGCCTCAAGCAAGATCTTGCCCATGAGAAGATGGCCAAGGCTTCTGCTGAAGCGGACCTCGATGCTGCTCTGAGCAAGAAACCAGATACCTCTGAAGCCGATGCTCTTCGCAAAGAGTTGCAAGCCTTGAAGGACCAACATCAAGCAGCTCTCATGACAGCTCAGCAAGAATCAGCCAAGGCCACGGAAGAACATCTCGCAACCAAGAGTGCTTTGGAACAAGCTCAAGCCGAACTCAGTAGACAGAAGACGGAGAGCTCTTCCGACTACAAGGATATGCACGAGTCCTTGACGCAACTCGTGGAGGAAGCAAACAAAAAGACCGAAGATCTTGAAGCTCGCCTGAAGGAAGCTGAAGCTCATCTCAAAGTCAAGGATGCTGAGATTGCAGAGGCGAAGGTGAAATCACTGGTCCGTTCATTGTCAAACCACATACTGATAATCATTTCCAGACAAAGGCTGCCCCTGCAGTCGAGAGTAAGCCAGCTGGCTTAGCTGCAAGCAAATATGCCGAAGATTCTGAATGGGACGAAGCCGCAAAAGAACCCATCCCAGGTGCGGCAGAAGGTGAGCATGACAGTTCATCAGCAGCATTAGCATCGGTCCGACATCCCTTTCCTAATGCTCAATCATGCCTCTCATTCGAGCTCTCTCTTTGGCAAATACAAATCATCAAATTCGATTGGGCCGCCAGTCTTAGAAAGGATGGATGTGCTAACCAAATATCTTTATAAATATAGTTAGCGAAAGCTAGCGTTACTCTACAACAGCTGGATCAGATGAATGAGGATTTGAGGAAGGACAACATGAGGTAAGTATCCATCATCTGCAAAATCGAGTCAAGGGACTAATGAACCAAAGGTCTCTCGAATCGATTTCAGATACCTCGTCCTCCCCTGTTACGGCATAAGCACTTGTCATTTGCACCAACTACTTCAATAGCAATCCTCGTCCACTTCGCACGATGGATCTCGTTTAATGGCCGGCTCACCTGTTATTTGTTTTCTTCTCGGTCCATCAACTTGCTCAGGAAATTGGCATACGATACCCTCTTATACCCCCATGTCTCTTTGCCGCAGCCCTGTTTATCATGCCGCTCCATCTTGTACTTAGTGTAATCAATGTAGCTTTGGCTTTCTGCGTGGCGGATGTGGATGATGGGATCTGAGATCCTGTCTTGTTGTCGTTGCTGTGCTTTGGGTTGGGAGGGATGGTTTTGTATGCGGATACATAGGAAGGAGACGCTAGAGTATTATGGATGGAATGTGGATACGCTCTCTCTCCTTGACAATGGTCCTCGTTTGATGTTCGCGTGCTTGTGAGACTTTGAGATGAACTGACTTTGATGACGTTGTTGCATGTCTTGTTTATTTACTTACTGTATTAGTACTTTGCGGCAAGGATTCATAGTCGTACAACCAGATCAGATCTAAGCTTCATTGTCTTTTATCACTCTACACCTTTCAGATGAGGCCGAGTCCATCCCTTTCAGAAAAGGAGCAGTTCACCTCCCACGAGTGTACCATCTACTTTCCGGCTTCACATGTATTTCGTCCTTTCATCCCAAGCTAAATCTATGATATTATGGCAGCAAAATAAGTCACTTTCTCTAATGGCGAACGAGGATTGACAGGAAACCGCGTTCTGCATTTGTATTGGCGCTTCTGCTATCTAGCAAATGACCCGATGATTGAACCAAGAAATTTCATCTCCATCATATTAGCTAAAGCACCGGAAACGCCCTATGGTAGTTGTAATAAAATAATCTGTTTCTGAACGCCCTGCTCATTTGTTCCTGCTCTGTTGTCCTGCTTTCCCGTCGTGTAATTTTTGTTCTCGCTAAGCTTCTTGTAAATCAAATCAAATCAAATCGGTCGTAATTAGCAATATTTAATGTGTGTGTGGGTGATATCCCCTAATGAAGCGCAGTTATCGTCAGGTCATAATTTCGTGAATTGGATCTTGTGCGGTAGTCGCGTCGTTCGGCTCACATCATGTCGACGTGGACTTCGCTCCGATTATCTTGGGCCGGGATATCGACATCAGTTGGAGTCTTCGCCTGCGAAGCCATATTGATGTCTTGTCCTGGACGATGGCGCGATATACCTGAAATGATAGGCACGAACAACTTCATAGTTGGAATGCTTGTCCAGAAGTGTTGCGATTGGCACGAGGTTAGGGCATGATGTTGCCGCTCATCATAATGACTGGATTTGGAATAGATTAAGAGAGGCTCTGCATGATTCGGAGTTCGGCCTCGATGTTCTGCATTAAACTATTTTATGTGTTTTGTGTGCTCTGAGCTGAGTGCACGATCAATTTCAGGCATTTTCAGATGGAAGCTGCCGATGCAGTCGTCCATCTTCTCATCCCTTCTGAAGTCATTTTTTCATCGCATAGGGGGAATTCTTCTGCCTCTGCTGCACGTAACCATTCCTCTCTCCCATCTCTTTGGCCTCTACTATTCATCAATCCTCTACTCAATATGCTCCTCATCAACCACCTTATCCTTCTCCCCAACTCTAATATGCTGTCCCGTCAACTGCGCCTCGATAGCTCTCATCCTCTGCTTCTCCTCATGCGCAGCTGCATCACCGAACACCGCGTCCATATCCTCCAGCGTCTTTCCTCTTGTTTCAGGGACGAGGAAGTACACAAATGCAAGTGCAATCAAGGCAAATGCTGCAAAGAACACGTATGTGCCCCTATATCAAGATTAGCGAGTGCTGAAAGGTTATGGAAATGGACACATACCAAGTAATGGTATCGAGCATATCAGGTGTCACAAGACCAATGATGAAGTTACACATCCAAGTCGTACTTGTCGTGATCGAAATAGCCTTTGATCTGATCGCCAAATTGAAGATCTCAGATGGCAACACCCAGCCAATAGGACCGAATGAGTAGGAGAAGTTGATGTCGTAAATATAGATAAAAGCGATACCAGCCCAACCAGCTGCCTTGTGGTTGGAGAGCTCGTCGCCGTATGTACCAATGATGCCAGCTACGATGACAAGGGAGACCATGGTACCGAAGGCACCGGACATGAGGAGAGGTCGGCGGCCGACTTTGTCGATTAGGAACAGGGCTGGAAGGGTAGAGAGGGTGTTGACGATGCCGTATACGCCAGTGGCCAGGAGGGATGTCTGGAATTGGATGTCAAAATTTATCGTGAGCTACTAGTGAGGAGGGGAATCTTACAGTATTTCCACTCAAGCCGAGTTGAGAGAAAATGGTTGGAGCATAATAAATCATCGCTAAGTCTCATTAGTATCGCCTCTCTCTTCAGAAAACGGAGTACGGACCGTTACACCCGATGAACTGCTGGAAGAACATGATACAACATCCAATCGACAAACGTCTGAAGCTGCTCTTATTGGTGAACAAACTCAAGTACTGGTTGATCTGAATCTTAAATCCAGATGCCCCTGGATACGTATCCCGAACATATTGTTGTTCGAAAGATACTTCAGCTCTGATCTCCACATACTCGGCGAGCAAGAGTGGGTTATCTGGAGATTGGCGGCGAAGCTTGGAAAGTACGAGAATAGCGTCGTCATCACGGTCTTGCTTCATCAACCAACGAGGACTTTCTGGGAAGAAGATCATTCCAATTCCCAAGATGAGACCTGGTAGGATCTGGAGGGCGAATGGGATACGCCATGATGCATCACTTTGGCCTGTACATCCACCTGAAGCAACATTGGCGACGGGGTCGAAAGTTCGCGCTGATGCTGTTCCACCCGAGTAGGGAATGGAGGGATCACAACGAGTGCCACCAATGTGATTAGTACCGTAGTCGATCCAGAATGAGAAGAGGATTCCAATTGTGATTGCCAGTTGTTGCAGTACGACAAGACTTCCTCGAATCTCAGGGAGTGATATCTCGGCCATATAGAGAGGAATAACCATAGTCAAGATCCCGACCGCGAGACCGGCGATAGCTCGACCGACAAAGATCATTGCAACGTTTACAGCGCCTGCCTGAATTGCGGAGCCGATGGTGAAGATTACGATGGCAGATTGGATTGACATCTTTCTTCCGAGGCGGTCTGCGAGAGGACCGTTGGCGAGAGAGCCGAACCATGCAGCTTAATTCATCAGCTAATGTACTCTAGTCTTTTTATATGAGACTTACCAAGAAGCAGTGTTGATACGAACCATCCTTTGAACCCGCTGTCCAGGTAGATTCTGGGAAATGCGACGCCAAATGATTCCATGGTCAAGATGCCGGATACTACACCTTGATCATAGCCAAAGAGGAAACCACCTAGGGAGGAGAACGTCGCAACACCAAGAAGATACGGATTCGCCATGACGATTTGCCATGTGCTCTTCTTGGGTTGGTCTGCAAGTGCAGCTTCGCGAGATATGGCTGGAGGCGCCATTCTTGTTGATGTTGCCATTTCGAAGGATGGAAGTTTGCAAATCGCAGTATTTTAGACGAATTTCTGCTTCCTGAGACGTCAGACTTGAGAATTGAGGGCATCGTATCCATTATATGCTTACAACTTCGTTCCTTCTTCGGCGACTACCAGTTTCTGATGGTCTTATTGCGAGTCAACATACCCCGCTGCCCCGCGTATTCCTGGCATCACGTAGGTGGTAAAGTTTTGCGGGCTTGGAGTCCCGCACCCCAGCCTTGGGCAAGTGGATATGGCATTTTCTTCTTTGGCGAAGATCAACATGATGCTGGGTTTTGAAGGGAGTCCTGTGGTTGGAAGTGGATATATGTTGGAAAGTGGGATGTGTTCGGTGGAACGTCGGTCAGCCGACCACTACTGTACTGGTTCCCTTGGTATCTTGGCCAAGAGCCGCGGAGGCTCAATCATTTCCTGAATGATTATTTCGGTCCGACTGTGTTTTTGCGACTCAAGAGTGAGGCTCCATGAGGGTGGTAAGTATGCAATATTTCATGTTGGATGGGAAAAGGATTATCCGGATATCATTAACCTTGTGAAATATGTATATAGAGCGCCAAGATTCAAGACTGCTAACTTGACATTGAGGAAGACTCATCGTCTGAGCATGGAACTACCTGAGGGTAGCTATCCCAGATGTGTACTCAATTTGTTCTCATCGCGATGTGGCGGACGGTTAGCCAGCAACCCTGGCCAAAGCGCGGTACGAAAAACGCAAACGCCGGAAAATCGTTGACCTAAACACCTCATCACTGCTCTTGTCTCTCCAATCTAATCTTCTTTCTTTTCCATTTCTTTCAACAACTCTAACAAACTGTCAAGTAGATTAGCAAGCATTCCGAAGTACCACAATGATTGTTGACTTACTTCCAATAACACCATTGACTGGAATATCAATGCTCGTCGTATAACTCGCGGCATCACTCAACAAATATACATACGCGCCACCCAACTCCTGCACCTCCGCCAGTCTCGGAATTCCACCATAGAACTTTAGTTGTTGTTCCCAGTCGGGCTGTTGAGGAACCCAGTAAGTCATCGCTGTGTTGACCAAACCAGGCGATACGCTGTTTACTCGAATACCGTACTTGGCCCACTCCATAGCGAGAGTATGTGTCATGTTGCGAACACCGGCTTTGGAGGCACCGTAAGGTGTTGATGGGACTCGTTTGTTAGGACGGTAAGAAGCCATGGAGGCTGTGAAGACGATGGCACCTTTGATGTTGTGTTTGATGAATGCGCGGGCTGCTACTCGAGCACAATAGAAGGCTCCAAACAACTATTTTCATAGTTAGTATTATCTCGATTTGTTCCCAATAAGTTGAAACCTACATTGACATTGAACAGGGCCTCGATCTCGGCTTGTGTAAAGTCAAGAGCAGACTTGTGGTTCGTCCTTCCAGCATTCACAACCATGCCATGAAGCACACCACTCTCCTCAACAATCTTGTCGACAGCAGCAGTAACACTATCTTCTTTAGTAACGTCGGCTTGTACAGCGGCTAATCGGCCGGGAAAGCGTTTTGAGATGAGAGCAAACTCGTCGCCAGGTTCAGTGATGTCGATTGAATAGACTTCAGCGGCGCCGTTGACCAGACAGCATTCTGCAACACCAAGACCAATTCCTCGGTTTGCTCCTGTGACTGGAAGGTTGTTAGATGATGTTAAGAAAGAGGAGGAAAACAGAAATGGATGCGTACTGGCTATTATCTTCCCTCCTAGCGTTACTTGTGTCTGAACTTGAGGCGTGGTGGTGGAGGTTGAGCTAATCTCTGGAGTCGCTCCAACGACTTTCTCTACTGCCGAAGGTGCCATCTGGGCTATATGCGACGAAATTTGAAGAGCTGGAAGCTGTCTGTTTACTTCCAGTATCAGTAAGAATAGATAGCAAAGAGGATACTCAATCTTGGTGCGGATCACCCGGCATCTATATGCTTCTCGTCAACCCACATATCAATGCGAAGGCCTCTTTGACTTCGATCGACGCGACCAGACTCGGGTCCGGTTGAAGGCAAAGGGTTACTTTCGGGCACAAACGCTTATTCAGTACTTGTCTTCCACTTATCACCACATTGTAAGTGGTGTTCATCCACTGCCGTCGCCGAGAACGTCAAAGGCATGGAGACTGACGGCTCGGCGGTCGGACCAGATCTCGGTAGGAGCTGATATTGGCTAATTCTGGGGAAGTTCCTGCGTAGAGTTTCGTCTCGAGGTAGACTGAAGCCAATCTTGTCGTACGAAGGGCTCGCAAGAAGGTGTGTGCGTGTGATTGTGGAGAACTTGGGAAGTGTTCGTAGTGGTGGGGGTGGGTCAACCCCGCTTTGTCTTGCGCCAGTGGCGAGCTCGCGTCGAGGGCTTATTCACCTCGTTTCGAGGGGTTGGTAGCACTGCATTCTTCATGCGAACCCAAGGTGCCATTCGGTATATGATAGTGCGAGAAAAGCGTATTAATGAGGCAGTGCGGCTGATGGTTGCGTTGCGTTGCATTGTTCTAACAGGCTAATTGGTTATCCGAGATCATTGGATCATCAGAGTCCTAGCAAAGCTCCTCGCATAATCATGCTGAGATGGGCTCTCCAAAGTCGATGCTTATTCAAAATATACCTTGCGCCCTCCTTGCCGAAGAGAAGTTTGCTGCCCCGCCTTCAACTTTGATGATGCCATGCGATACTCCCCCAGGACTCCACAATTTGATTTTATCCTCACGACCACTATAGACGTTACCCTCCATATCACATTTGATACCGTTAGGTACGCCATCAGCGACTATGACAAAAAGTCTCGGTTGGTTATGAAAGGCTGACCTGAATGATAAGTGATATCGAAAGCATAGCTGCACTCACCGCTAGCACTTCAAATTTGTGAGACACGAAAACAATACACACATAGTACATGGCCTCATTCCATCACTCGTACCATCTCGGTAAACTCAATCCATATTAGTGATATAGACTATCTATTCATCAGAAGAAAAGCATGTCGCATTTAGCCTTCCGAACCTTTCCGCCATGGCTCTGATACTTTTACTTTGCGGATCAAATCTATAAAGCTAACACGGGAGGTTTGTTTCTGGTCTCTAACCTTGCTCATAACCACAAATTGGCTCTGTGAACCAGATACTGCCATCCGAATGGATCACCACGTCGTTTACAGAGATCCATAGAAGCCCGAAACAATGCCATGGCTTTTGTATGGCGGCGATCGAGACATGAAATGTAAGCTGCTAGGTTTGAAAGATTGCCTTGCGAGCAGAAGAGTATGCCATCCTTGTAGTTGACACCTCCGATGCCTAGAATAATTTTGTACGATGGTTCCTTGAGTTCTTGGATCACCCGTTGTTTCCCATCTCCCAAAATCATTTCTAATATTTGAACATAGCATTGTTTCAAGATACCGAGGAACCTATTGCTGCTGATGAAAAGTTCATTCTTATCGGCAAAGAACACGCCCGCTTCATGGGCAAAAGGATATTTCGTTTTCTCAAGCAGGAGCTCGATGCTGGTTCTGGCCCAAGAAGTTCCTTGTATTTGGCGTTGAACGTGTAAAAGCATGCGGCTGGGTCGGGCATTGTCGTCCTCTCGGAAGGTCTGGAACGGAAAATAAGTCGAAATAGCTGCAAATTTCTGCTTAAGTTGTGTTGCGCAGAACCTACCTATCTGTCCAGAGGTCGCGACTCTGGCAAAAGGTGGGGTGACCAATACCCCGCACTTGATTGGTGGTTCTCGGATTAACCGAAACATGCCTTTCCTCTCGAGTCGAGGTACCTTACGTACTTCTACTTCCTTGTACCTAAGTCCAAGTCCTTACATTATCCGCTTCTAAAGGTTCTTATGAAATTTTCAATCGTGATGTGGCCTTCTGAACTCTCAATAAGAACTCAGAACATTGGCAGCCAGATTATAGATTCTGATCAATATAAATTACTCAAGTACCTATGCAGGACTTCGAAATATCTCCCTATTATTTACCAGTGACGTAAATATAGATGTTATTCAACAGAGGGCTACAGTATTGTCTATTCGCAGTAGATATGGCTTCGAGATCAAGGAAACCTTCATGTCAGAAATCGCTCAAAGTCGCATCATAATTAGCTTCGAGCCATTTCCCGTATATCCTCGGATTGATATCATAGGAAAGATTCATCTGCAGCATCACCATGTCGTCTTGGTATCCTCTACCTTTTTCAATTGGTCGGATGGATCCGCAAACAGTAAATCTGGAACGTTAACTCGGAACTCACAGACCTCAATGTCACCGTGTCATTCCTCAGAAGACTCGGAAGATCATCCGGTGGTCCAAGCGAGCGACGAAGCTTTGACATGAGCTTAATGACAGTAATCCTCCGCGCAAAAGTTAACCTGAGGTCCTGATACTTGTTCGCCACGAGTCCCATACAGTGTATCAGAAGTAGATTTTGATCTACCATTCCATGTTCAATACAAAGTCTCTCATATCATAAGCCGAAGACGCCGCCTCTCAAATATCAAGATAAAGGTCTCGTTTGAATCTCAAAATGCGCGACACTTACGGGTCAGCAATGGCAAAATGACCCAGATCTATCAAGTCTGTGATGAGGAGGGTCCTAGCTTCGCGTCCTTCGGTCTCGAACACTCGATCAATTCCTATTCACGTGCATGTTAACATACGAACAACATCAGGTTTTCAATATCGTATATACTACAGCAACATTACGATTGGCAGATATTCCAGAATGAATAAGCGCTTTGTTGTTGACTCGGCTTGAAGTCCAGCCCTCCATAATGATCATGATGCGGATTTCTGGCACTTTAAGAAGGAAGCTATTCAGCTTCGCTACTCCTGGTGATAGTACAGCAGATACATATCTAAGTTCGGAAGCAGCTCTATACGCATCTCTATAGTCCCAATTAAAAATGGTTGGTGCTCGCTGTCACCCTCGCTTGGATAGGGGGCTTCCTCGCTAATGACGGGAACTGCACCAGCTACGGCATGCCATTGACAACAGCCGCGCACATCCCACTCTCACCTGACGGTTCTTCCAGAAGAATTATTATCTTATAATGAGATTCTGATTATAGGTCCCCACATCTTCTGTTTCCCTTCCAACGGACAGTAAGCTCTTGCTCCGGGATAATTGATTTCGGCGTCAAGTCTGCGACGCCGTTTCCTTCGTCCGGCGCTCGCTAATTTTCGAGGTTTGCACCATTCGATAAATAACAGCTATTCTACCTTTTCGAGTCGGGGTCGGTGCTCGGTGTCATCTCACTTACATCAGCGCTAAAAGGTGAATGAGCATCATAAGCAAGAAGAGCGTCAACCTTCTCAATTGAAAGTGTAATTCTGGTAACAAGAACTCAATATTTTCGACCTCTTCAACAACAAAGTGCTTCACATTAGCCATGGACGACCAACCAGTTGTCAAAAGCATGAGCAAGGAGATTGTCCTTAGCATCGATGACATCCAAAACGAGGCGAACAAGAAACTTCCCAAACTAAAACGAGGTGAGCGTTACTCTGTCTTTCAATGATCCTATTGCCCTCTTGCCCTCTTGCCCTCTCAATCTCGTGAGGTTAGTGCAAAACAAGTTCTGATAGTCAACCAGAATTCTTCAACTCCGGCTCAACAGCCCAACAAACCGTCCACGAAAACAGTACCGCATTCGCCAAATACCGTCTCCGCCCTCGAGTTCTGAGAAATGTCGCAAACGCAGATACAAGCACCACCGTCCTGGGCCAAAAGATCTCCTTTCCTCTGTGTGTCTCACCAGCCGGACTCCAAGCAGCAGCCCACCCAGACGGAGAACTCGCTACCAGTCGTGCCTGTGCAAGACGTGGTATCGCTATGGGCGTCTCATCTTTTGCCAATTATACCGTTGAGGAGATCACTAAAGCTGGTCTAGAGGTCGGTCCTATAAAACACGTGATGCAGCTTTATACTATGAAAGATCGGGAATTGCAAGTTAGAATCATTAAACGTGCTGAAGCTGCAGGATGTGTGGCTATCTTCCTCACGGCTGATAGCCCCGTGTTGGGGGTACGGTATAATGAGTGGCGAAACGACTTTCGGACTCCTGATGGATTGGAATTCCCGATGTTGGAGAAGACGAGTGAGATCATCATGGCGACAACACACGATGATGGTTTTCTGACTATGAACTCTGATAGCCATTCTTGGGCTGATGATATCCCTTGGTTGAGGAGTCAGACGAAGATGGAGATTTGGATTAAGGGTGTGCTTACTGCCGAGGATGTGTTGTTGGCGCGGGAGTATGGGTGTGATGGTGTTATTGTTAGTAATCATGGTGGGAGACAGTTGGATGGGACGCCTGCTACTATTGATGCTTTGCCTGAGTGTGTTGAAGCTGCGGAAGGGAAAATCAGGATTCATATAGATGGTGGGTTTAGAACTGGACAGGATATTTTCAAGGCTCTTGCGTTGGGTGCTGAGTGTTGTTGGATTGGGCGGCCGGCGATATGGGGCTTGGCGGTAAGTCAATACCTGCTCAAAATTTTATGTTCATGACTAAAATTTCATAGTATGATGGTCAGGCAGGTGTCGATAGAGCTCTTGATATCCTCTACGATGAGTTCAGACGATGTATGATGCTGTGCGGATGCAAGAACGTCTCGGAGATATCAAAGGCATGCCTCGGTATCGTCCGAGCAGATGGTCCATTGGCACGTCTTTGAAGGTTCAGGATAAATTCAATGTCGCTAGATAACATAGACCAAGTAGACTTGGAAGACAGAATCAAAGCTCGTTTCAAGTCTAAGTTCGCTTTCGATGCAGAATGAAACGTAAAATGCCACCACCCCGCAAAATCTCACGACTAAACTAAAACCCATCAGCCGCTCAGTTTATCAACGAATCAGAAAATCTTTCAGACATACGAACAAGCCCTGCGAGCAAACACTCATGCCTTACTGACATGTTGAACCCCAGCTTCCTCCAGCTTCTCCAAACTACTCCCATCCGTCACCTCCCCCACTACCCCAGCCCTCTCCCTAATCAGTGCCGTCAAGCCCACCCTCTCCTGCACCCTAGCAAAAGCCTCCATATCCTCCTGCGCAGTATGACTCCCAAACACCTGATCCATCTCCTCCAACGTCTTCCCCTTCGTCTCTGGCATACACAACCAAATGAACACGCCTCCCAGCGCAGACCATACTGCGAAGAAAAGATACGTACCGTATCCGATACCGTCAAGCATGGGCGGGACGACGAGGGCGATGACGAAGTTGTTCATCCAGTTTGCTGAGGCACCGATTGAGGTCCCTTTTGCGCGGATGGAGATGGGGAATATTTCGGCGATGAGGATCCAGGAGCCGGGACCCCAGGAGTATGCGAAGTTTATGATGTAGAGCCATACGAAGACTGTGCGTAATATTAGTCGATGCTATTGACAATGGAGTAGATAAAAGAACTGCGACATACCGACAGCAGCCCAGCCAGCAGCTGAATGAGCAGCCCAATCATGACTACAGGTAGCGACAATAACTCCAATGACAAGTTCACATATCGCCATTCCTGCTGATCCGGTCATCATCAATGGTTTTCGACCCACGCGGTCGATGATGTAAATTGCTGGTATGGTGGTCGCGACATTGATGATACCAATGACTCCTGATGCTAGGAGGGAGATGGTGTTGGATTCCAGTCCGAGGGACTGGAATATCACGGCGGCGTAATAGATGACCACTCAGGTTAGCTAGGTGTGAGGTGGGGGACGAGGGTACGTACTTGAATCAATCCCCGTCCACTGCTGGAAGAACATGACGAGACTAGCGAGTGCAACTCTCGTGAAGTTGTCCTTTGATCTGAAGATGTTACTGTATTGAGCGAACTCTCTTCTCCAAACACTATTCCCTGCCGCTTTACTCAGCGCTGGAAACCTCTTATCAAAGATTTCACGTTCAAACTCTGCATCGGACTTAATCTCCAGAAACTCGACTTGCACGAGATAGTGATCTTCGGGTAGATTGCGGAGGTAGGACAGGGTGGAAAGGGCTTCGGCATCCTTGCATTTGTTGACGAGGAGGCGGGGAGAGTACGGCATGAAGAAAATGCCGATGCAAAGGACGACAGCCGGTACTCCCTGAATGATCATGGGAAGTCGCCAGGCCATGTCTGATTGACCATCCCCGGTGCCGCCGATGTAGTTGCTTCCGAACTGGTAAATATCAGCCGATGCGATGGAGCAGGTGAAAAGATCGCCACTTACTGCGCACCAGTAAGCCAACATGATTCCAATTGTGGTAGTGAGTTGTTGAAGAGCGATAAGGAAACCTCTCATCTCAGGCGGTGATAACTCGGCGTTATATAGAGGACTGTTTTTATTCCCGGTCAGTCTCAACTCAGCAAATCCAACATTCAACTCACCCGATAGCAGACAAAGTCCCAACCCCCAACCCAGTGAACAGTCTTCCAGCATAGAGATAACTCGTACTCTGGGCGCCGGCACTTAAGAAACTGCCTAGCACCACCCATAAAGAGCCCGCAAACATGGTATGTTTCCTCGAGAACACCTCTCCAAAGACACCAGCTGACAGACTGCCCACCCATCCTCCAAGTTGGAGGACGGAAGTGAGCCATCCGAGTTTAGAAGCCGAGTTGTGGACTTCGGGAAAGTCGCGAATGAAAGACTGCATGACGACTGCTTGCCCGAGAACTCCTTGTTGGTAACCGTAGAGAAGACCTCCGAACCTAGGGTAGTGTCAGTGAGGACAGAGAGAAAAGAGGGGGGCCTTACGAAGCAAACATGGCGATGAAGAATACTTTCTTGTTCTGCATCAATGCTTTCACGCCTGTGTTGCCCATCTCTGCTCGCACTTGTGCAGTGACGCCTTGAAGGTTCTCACCGCCGCCAGCCATGATGATGGCCGTTGATACCACACCGTACGACGCCGAGAGAAGAAGAGACGAAGAAGTCCTCTAGAAGGTGTCAAAACTCCAAAAGGGACGTTCTCGAAGGACTAAGCAGCACAAAACGAAACCATAAAAAAGACGTTGCAACACCCTACATTTATACTCACGTTCGAGCGAATCTGAGAATTTTCCATGCATTGTCATGAATATTCCCACATTAGGTATCAACACTTCCCGACCCTTACCGAATTCTCCTCGGGCCAGCGAACCTAGTCCGGTTCCCTGCAAATGAGATTGCAAGACCGGAGTTTGGTGCGGCCCAATGACTCGTAACCATCGTCCCAGGAAAAGAAAAATATCGACATCATTATCGTGAGAATCGGGACGTATTGAGAAAGATAGGGATGAGATGAGCTCGAAACAGGCTGTAAGAATACATTGGAGGTCGATGGATGGCTTAGTGCCATCCCCAGATTCCCCAGATTCCACTTTTACTGTCTCGACACGAGACATTCTCCACTTGGGGTGGTTTGGCGTGGGGATGGTATCCGCCGCTCGGTCCGGGAACTAACTCGTTTCGAGGGACTGAACTGGATACTGATGTCGGGAGAGGATTCGCAATCGTTGTGTCGTTCGAGGAGGATGATCGTTGGGCCTGTGAAACGATTGTGTTGACGTGCTCGAGCCGGAATGAGCCCCGAGCACTATCATGTGATTGCCTGTTATCTTCGTGAGCTGAAGCTTCAAATGTTGTTTCAATCCAGTTCATACCTTGGTAATCACCAAATGTCATTCACTATGGCGCCAACTTCAGACTGGAGATCAACAAATAAAACGATCCAAATCCTGAGAGCCGCCGAAGAAGGTCAATATGGTGTCCTCGCAACCGTCGCCTACAACATCGAACACATCCTTGGTATGGTTCGTGCCGCCGAGAAAGCTCAGTCTCCTCTCATAATTCAGTTTTTCCCATGGGCGATCACTTTCTCCGATGGGTTGCTCATCCGCTCAGCCGCAGACTACGCATCTCGCGCAAAAGTCCCGGTCGCAATCCATCTCGATCACGCACAAGATGAGAACATGATCAGGCTGGCGGCTGATACGCTACCATTTAACAGCATCATGGTTGATATGAGTCACCATGAGAAAGAAGATAATTTGAGGAAGACGAAAGAATTGGTGAGGTATTGTCATGAGAGGGGCATTGCGGCAGAAGCGGAACCAGGGAGAATTGAAGGAGGTGAAGATGGAGTTATGGATACGGCGGGGTTGGAGGGGCAGATGACGACGATGGATGAGGTAGATGATTTCATCAGTACTGAGGTTGAGATTTTGGCACCTGCCATTGGGAATATGCACGGTGAGGATCCATACGGGACACTAGGACCGAGATTGGATTTTGAGAGGTAAGTGTTGAATTGTGCTTGAGTATGAGTGTGTGCTGACAATGGCAGGCTGAAGCAGATTCGAGCGAAGATAAATGGGAGGGTCCGAATTGCACTTCATGGGACCAACACTTTTAAGCCCGAGCTGATGAAGGAGTGCATTGCTCAGGGCGTGACAAAGATAAACGTGAACAGGCTAACCTTGGACGGTTACAGAGACCACTTGAAGGCTTATGCAGCAGATTTGACACAGACGCAATTGATGGAACAAGGTGTTGAAAAGACAATAGAGGACACTATACGTTGGATGGAGATTTGTGGCTCAGCAGGAAAGGCATAGCTGTGTAGCAGTAATGAAGATGTCTAAATCAAAGCTGAGAGCAAATCTTGTACGCGAGGACCATATAGTGCAGGAGAATGCAAGAATGGAGAGGGTATGTGGTCTATGGGCATATATGATGCTTTCTTGACATATATTGAGAAGACGAAATGACCTGGCCAATACACCAGACGCTGTCCTTGGAGCACAATATTCTCAGCGATATCGTGAAAAAATATTTCCTCTTATACTGGGCTATGGATTTCTCAAAGAACTCACTTCGAGAAGCCCAAACTTGGGTTTGGTGAAGCGTCTGCCCTCAAAAACTCACAGGCACCTCCAACAGCGAGGTCAATCTCCAGCATCGACGCTGGTCAAGGATCACAACTCTGCAGACCTCGAGTCGATGTCGTTCGCATTAGAGCAAGCGGAAGCTCATTTATCGCCTCACCTAGCCGAAATGTAGTCATTGCAGGAGAAATCTGATGTTGAGAGCTGTATTTGCATGAGCTATTGGAGGAATCAAGGCTGGAGTTCGCTTTGATTGCCTTAGGCATAGACGCTTGAAGCCTCGGCTCGAGTCCATCCTTCATCTTCATCTTGAGGTTCTCACCACTCTCTTTTCTCCACAACAACCCACACAATTGCGGTTCCTCCTCGACACGAGCCTTCCTGTCAACGATTTCCACCAGGACCCTTCAAAACCGAGAGCGTGGTGTTCGCAGATCTACTGCGAGCCATGGTGGGGTTGTGGATAGTTGGGCCGTGCTTGCTTGCAGCGGACAAAAACCTCAATATGGTGGGTGATCGAGTCAGGTTGACCAAGAGAACAGTCGCTATCTCTATGTTTCTTTTCCTGTTACTTGAATAGGTAAGAAAGAGGTAAGTACCTTTTGGTTCAGCTGAGAATACCTGTCTCTTCCAATCTACACTATTGAGCGACCTTCGAAGCACCCTACCCTACTGTCAACTTTCTGCAACTACGAAAGACAAGACGATGGCACCTTCGCGTTGGCGGATACTGGAAGGAAAGGTCGCAGCTATTACAGGTGGCACAACTGGCATTGGACGTGCAATTGCGCTAGAATATCTTAGGCAAGGTTGCAATGTTGCGATCAACCACTTGGGCCTGGAAAAGGATGAGGTGCACAAAAACAGCTTGTTGGAAGAAGTAGCCGCTCTCAAGGTAGAAGTGGTAGTAGGAGAGACGAATTCCAAGGCCGGCGACCTGCTAGAAGTGGTTGGAGACGTCACAGATTCGGAAACAGGTACTATACTCGTGGAGAAGGCAGTAGAGAAGTGGGGGAAGCTGGATATCTTCGTCTCAAACGCTGGAGTGTTCGAGCCCGCAGAGTTTCTATCGCACGTACCCCCAGTCTCCATCTAGTCACTACGCTTACAACCACCTGCAGACTAGACCACGAACTCTTCGATCGAACAATGCGTATCAATGTCAACGGAGCATTCTATACCTGTCAAGCTGCAGCACGACAAATGGTAAAGCAAGGTCATGGTGGAAGCATCATAGCCATATCTTCGATTAGCGCTCTGCAAGGTGGAGGTCTGCAAACACATTATACACCGACGAAGGCGGCTGTTTTGTCTATGATCCAGTCGATGGCTATATCTATGGGAAGGCACAATATCAGATGTAACGCGATATTGCCAGGTACCATCAAGACACAACTGAGCGAGATGGATATGAAGAATGATGTGAAGCGAACATACTTGGAGCAACGGATACCCATGGGCCGTGTAGGAGATACCTCGGACATCGCTGGTCCTGCTCTGTTTTTGGCAAGCGAAGAGCTGAGTCCCTATTGCAATGGGACGCAGTTATTATCTGATGGAGGGATGTTCGTACATCTACAATGACGATTCTCGGGACATCGAGTCATGATCGAATGTTCTTTGGTCGGTTAGACTTCATGGAAGAAATATGAAACTTGCATCGATCTCCAGTAAATATGCAGCACGAAGGAAACACCGCGAGGCTCACGGTGTATGAGCTCGATATTCCGATGAGGAACTCGGCTGAAAAGCTGACATAGATGTTGAACTGTTTCATATATCAACAAGTAGGACGAAAGAACTGCCTCACATGAGATATACTTCTTCTAAACAACTTCGCTCGCATGAGATCCTTATCCCCGCTTCCCCATAAAGTCTAAACGCGGGTCAAAGCATGGCGCGCTTCTGCAAATTCTTTTACAACGCAGAATGTCCTCGAACTACACAGTATAGAGGATGAGCATGGAGACTATTATGCAATGTTCAGCGCCCGGCATCACCATATTTAGCAATGGCCTTAACTCCTGAGTATATGTCCCCATTCATCCTTCAAGCTAACCCCGATTGGGGTGCTGGCGCGGCGGAGAAACTCTATTCAGATCACTTGACTAACAACGACCAAGAGACTCTCCGGGGCATCAACTCGATGAATTCGTTACTGGAACGTCGTCGGACTCGCCATATTCTTCGACTCTAAGCATGGTCGATGAAGGGCGCCCCACAACACCGCGGAAGCCACGCAACCGACAGTCGCGGGGAAAAGGACTGCGAAAGACGACCGGATGGTGAGCCCCAGTCATCTGATCTTAGATAGGTCCAACTTTAAACTGATACTCTGATAGTATCACTTGTCGTCGGCGGCACGTCAAGTGTGATGAAGAGCGGCCTTGTTGCCATCGATGTTTGAAGGCGAATCAGACGTGTATTTATGCCGACCCCAATAAACCCAGCAGCTCCCGGACAGAAAATGCCGCCATATCGACTCCAACCCAAGAACTGCCTAGACTGCCGTCAATTCCACAATGGCACAACTCGCCGGAACATATTGTGAGATATCCACCGCCACCGGCAATATCTGACCGAAATGCTTCCGGACCACCACCATTGATGATACAAGGAAGCCGGCCCAGTTTCTCAGGGAGCCAGCAATCCAATGAGTACGTGCACAATGGCACAAACACTCTCAGTCCAGAAGTGGCTCATCAACAGGTCATGTCGCCGGAAATGTCTACTTCTGGCGCCTATGCAGCAACAATAGTTTCCAACGACAGTCTGGTGGCTCGCTCGACAACCTCCCAGCCTCCGTTCAATGTCGCCATATCGAGATGGTTTGATATGCTTGTTGGAGATTCTGCCTTTGAGAGTGCGGTACCAGACCTCGACGCAGCTATAGATGAGCGCAGTACTGCACGGAGTACTGTTCATACACCTCGAGATCCGGAACGAAATGGCATTCCTTATATGGACTCGTACCAACCCACATCTGATACTGGAACTTCGGCCTCGTCACCTATTTCGTCGAGCCCTCAGCTACTGGAGCGACGGACACCTAGCTTTGATCGAATACTGCTCAACGAGAAGCTACGCTGGCAATCACCCAATATGATTGAGCTACTGCCGTATGAGCATTTTATCTTTCGGAATTTCGTCGAGCGTATAAGTCATTGGATTGACCTCTTCGACCCCACACAAAACTTTTCGGCCTTCGTCCCGCATCTGGCAATGCGTAACGCCGGACTCATGAAAGCAATCCTTGCTCTCTCCGCTCGACACATCTCCCTAGTCCCCTCCATCACAGCAGAGCAAAGCCATGATCGAAATGACGCCTTGCAGTACTATAACGAAACGTTGCACTACCTGTCAAAAGCAATGCAATATGACACCTTCAAGACTAGTCTTGAGCTATTGGCAACAGCACTGATCATCTCCACCTACGAAATGCTCGATGGTTCAGGGAAAGACTGGGAGCGGCACCTCCAAGGAGTTTTCTGGATCCAACGATCTCAAGTCATCCACGGCGATTCGAAAGGATTACGAGCAGCTGTATGGTGGGCTTGGTTATGTCAAGATGTTTGGGCTGCCTTTCGAGAAAAGCGAAAAACATTCACGTTCTGGAAACCCATAAGAACATTTGCAGAAATGAATCCATATGAGCTGGCTGCGAGGTCTGTGTATATTATCGCTAAGGTGGTCAATTACTGCTCTAAGGAGGAGACTGAGGGGAGTGAGATTGAAGCGAGGATTGAGAGAGCACATCAACTGCAGGCTATGTTGGATGAGTGGGAGAGGTATATCACGACTGAGTTTTCGCCTTTGCCGTATCGAGGGGAGGAGGTGAATATGGCGTTTCAGCCTATCTGGATTCATCCTCCAGCTTTCGGTAAGCGCAACACCTTTTCCATCTTTCAGAATTCCACTGATGTCTTCGCAGCTGTGGCCGTCCAGTTCCACTACTCAGCCCGGCTACTCCTTTTATTGAACAAGCCATCAAAAGGCGGTTTTGGGGGCTATCTCGAGCAAAGTCGCATGATCTCCAAGTACGTCAACCACATATGCGGTATCGCACTAACCTTGAATGATAATGCTTCGAGTGTCATGTCCTCGCAATGCTTGTATATTGCTGGTATGTGTGTCCAAGATACACGGCAGCGAGAGGCTGTTCTCAGCATGCTTGATGCTTGCCGGAAGAGAAGTGGGTGGCCAATCAGAGCTTTGACCGAGGAGTTGAAGGTATTCTGGGAGAGTTCTGAGAACGTGCAGGATGGCTGAGTAATTTTGTTCTGGCTTGCATATCAGACTCTCGGTGAGCAATCTTGTGGAACCACACTTTTCAATCAGGTTGCTCCGCCTTAGTGGCGTCCAGGCTGTGCAGAACCCCATCTCAGCTCAAAATCTCGATCACCTTGCCTTCATCTTCACTCATTTACAGCATTGCTACCTACTGCCCGACGAAACTTGATAGGAATTCAACTTCATTGCCCGGCCTCTCTTCTCGAAGGATCAAAATCAACATGACTGAATACATCTCGAAGTCGAATACTCGACAACCAAAAAGGCAAAAACGCGTCTCAACTTCACACAATCCATCAAAGCCTGTTCTAAACCATCCCACGATCTACCAACCTCTCGATAAAGCAAAGCGCGAGGTTCGAATATGTGATCTGAATCTTGCTTCCCAGATATCAGCCAAGCTGGAATGCTCTCTCCGAATAGTTCCAATCGACGCGGCTGGGAAATTTGTCGCTTTCTCTTACGTTTGGGGTAGCGAGGCCCCCACGGATACTATCTATATAGATAGAGTTGAGCATCGAATCAAGGCAAATCTGGCCTCTGGCCTTCGACGATATCGGGCCCGATACAGACAGGACCCCAGTCTTAGAATACGTCTAGTTTCGATTTGGGTAGATGCAATCTGTATCAATCAAGATAGCATTGAAGAACGCAATCATCAGGTCCCACTTATGAAATCGATTTTCTCCGGATGTGAATATACCTTTTCATGGCTTGGGGAGGCAGGTCAAGATAGCGATTTTGCAATGGACTGTATTGCCAAAATAGCAACCGTCAAAGAGAGAGAAAAGACTAAAGACTCTGTCCGACGAAGCATACTAGAGACATTGTTCTGTGATGCTCGACCGTGGATCGCAATTCATAGCCTATTGCGACGAGATTTCTGGTATCGAGTCTGGATCTTTCAAGAGTTCATTCTTCCACCAGACCTTGTTATAGCATGCGGATCGAAATCTATTTCTTGGAAAACGTTTAAGGAGTTAGAGAATATTCGAGGCTGTCGCGATGAGCTTGAGTGTGATGCTAGGATAATACGCATGCGTATCAGTCACTTGGACTCTGAGACTCAGGAAAACGTCGTGGCAGTCTTTAGACTGCTACAGGAACTGCTCGTCATATTGTCACGAGATGACAGCTGTTTTAACACGTTTGAGAAGGCTAGGGTTCCTGAGCTACTTCATGATACGATGCATCTTCAAGCTACTGATCCACGGGATAAGATTTACGGTGTTTTGGCTCTTTGCGAAGATATCGAAATACGACCGGATTACTCGAAGACGGCACAGCAAATTTTTACCGACCTTGCCATATCAATAATGCCACACAATCCAGTCCTTCTGTATTATAGTGGGATTCATCTTGGCAAACCCATCGACAGACTAACATCCACTCCCTCATGGGTACCGGATTGGGACTATATCACTCGACACTATACAACTGCGGCCACTTTGTCGATACGGCAAAATGAACCAGAAAAAGTGTTCAGTGGTGAGATGAGTTCGAGCTTGGAGAAGGTGGAGTTTGAGCACTTTCACAATTTGACAGTATTGCATATACATGGTCAAATATGGCAAGAGATAATTGGACCAACGCCTGCTAACGAATGGCTAAACTCACAACAATTTTCAGTCACGATCCAGGACATGTATAGATCATTCTACCCACGACCGCATAAGTACCACGGCCTTCAAAAGCCAGTGCCAAAGCTTGTGGCACTGTTCTCTACATTGATGCAATCTGAACACATGCGATCTGAATACCGATTTGAAGTCATGTTGGATCTGGCAATGGGATTTTGTGCCAACACGTTCCTTAAAATCAATAACGAGGCAAACGTCACTAAACTTCTCCCGGGGCTTTCACTGTCCGCCCTGCTTAATATGTTCGCAGAGGAGTTTGAGTCTTGGCCCGAATTAGATGATCCTCCTCCTGAGATGTGCCAGTATGCTTATCTGGCGAAGGAAACAGAAAGCCTTCAAGGAAGAGTCTTCTTCGAGTGTCCAACTGGCCACTTTGGTATAGGACCTTCGGGCGCTAGGGATGGTGATTTAATTTGCAAGGTGTATGGCGCTTACTGCCCTATTATTCTTCGAAAGGTGGATTCGCATTACGTGCTTGTTGGGAAGTGCTGGGTGCTAGGCTTCTTGGGCGAACAAGGACTGGATGAAGCTCAAAGTACAATGATTGAGATCTGGTAGCACTTATCAGATACGGAAGGCTCGAATCTTGAATGCCCTTTCAATCTTCTTGAAACGGAGGTAGTAAGCTGCATGCTGAGGACTTTTGTCGCTGAGGATTCACAAATTTAAGGGTCTGCAGCAGAGATTATTGGAGGTCAATATATCTTCGACAAGGGAGGAAGGCTTGTCGAAGTCAATTTTTCGCAGGCCCTGAGGGGCATTTCAACGCAGGGAAATCACGAAACGGAGGAGTCACAAAGCGAAGGGAAATCGACATGTGGAGATGCAATCTGATATTTGGCGAAACTCGATCCAATTGGTATCTAAACTGACTCTAAAGAAATCTATCCAACCTCAAGTAGACAAAAGAAATGGGGAATAGAACAAGAGACACTTAGTCATCTTCAAACATGCCTAACATCTCCAACGCCTCTTGTTGCTTCTTTGACGTCATCTGACGAGCCAACACTCTCTGCCTAGTGCGTTCAAGCACTGACGCAGTTCTCGCCCTACCTACCAGTCGTTCAAGGCGTTGTTCCTCGAGTTCGCGCTCCTCTTCTGATGTTCCCATTGAAGTATAGGGACTGGTAAGCGGCGGTGTTTGATCGAAGACTGAACGGTCCGGGCTCCATGGTCTTGGTGAAGGCCGTCCATCGCTGCAAGGTGGCGTGTCGGAGGGAAGCCTTGCTCTTCCGAGGATGGGACTTTCGTCTTGATATTCGCATAGAGAGCGTTCGGGAGTAGAGACACTAGTAGATGGACGATTGGGCGATTGATAGTAATATAAACTATCTCGGGTTAATGGGGGTCTCATGCTTGGGTGGGGAACCGGATGCGGTGGTGGGTTTACGCTAGGTGCAATCGACAGTCTAGCCGTCTGAACATCGTGCAGCTGCGCATCTCGATTGAACTGGTCACGCAGAGACAGTGATTCGCGGGCAGTTAGCAATCGAATTCGGGTCTCGTCTCGCTTGAGACGGTCTGGGGCTTCACCGTTGGGTGATGGAGGCTCCGGTGGTAACGGGAATCCACGAGCTGGTCGACGAGGAGGAGGCTGGAATACTGATGCTGGAAGTGAAGCTTGTGCTCGGCCTAGACGTGGTCGTGGGGGACGACGGTCTGATTGAGTTCTGCGGATATACCGAGATGGCGGTGGTATATTGACAACGGAGTCCGTTGTCAAAGCTCGGCCGATGGAACTATCGTATTCGTCAGGAGATTCACTTGGATCTCTATGCATAGACGCAGCGTAGGACTGTCGATGGACACCCTCTTCTACCATGACGGGGCGGCGTGCCCCTGTCGTTGGGCGAGCCCTAGTCATTTGGGCTGGTGAGGGAGAGGACGGCGCTGATGTGCTGAGCTGTGCGTTTGGATTCGGCTCGCCCAGTCTGAACCATTCGAAGCGACCGTTTGGATCGTTCCAGTACACCATTGTGATGAATGAAGATGTTTTGGTTGGGCAGTGGTGAGTCTGAAGATGAGATGCTGCTTGAGGTGGATTTTCGGATACGAGTCGTGATGAGGATTATAGAAAATAGATCGGAGACGGTATATATATTCCCGGTTTAATAATGCTGTTACATGAAAGCTATTATATTCTTTTTGTTTGAGTTCTGTTTCCTTGTTTTCCGGGCCTGTCCCAAACAATGCCATTGTGGTCTTTTCGAGTTCATTGTCGTTCAAGTAAGCGTAAGACAATCATATACTCGAAGAAAGGTTTCGTCCTTTGTGCTTGGAAGTCTTCTTTGTGCAGAAGTTGCTCCTTCCTTCCTGCTGTTCAGCTGCTCATTACGTGCGAAAGACAAAGGGGGAGTTCAGGACTTGGGACCATTGTTGTCACGTGTGTTCGTTCTCGACTTGCCTTTCCTGTATGAAGGATTCTCTCAGATCCCCACCGGATACACCAGCCAAATTATGGCCAATTCTACTTGCGAGCTTGCGCCTACCTGGGGTGTTCATAAGATTGGATCTTTATTGACATCTAGGATGCCGGAGTAAGGAATTTGACTAATTGTTGTCAGGGACAAATTTGACTTTTACCTCTTGTAACCGACCTTATATGAGTGTCGAAAAGCTGTTTGTAGCTCGCCAGTTCAGGAAGGAGTGAAAGAACCAGGACCGAGTCGACTTGAATATCGATGGCAACTGTGAATAACGAATACGGGGGCCAGTCACTTCACGTACGACCATCACATGGGAACGGGATTATATATCTTCAAAGAAACTTTACTTGATTGATATCTACGACTACAAAACGGCTTCAGATCTGCTGAGAGGACCAAATCGCGTACACTAAGTGGAATGCGCTGAATGACGATCTATCACAAACCAAGATTCTTTTTTTTGTCAGAGTTCTTTACCATGTCTTCGATCATTTGGTCCTAGTCACTCGTGGTACACTTGAGACGTGGTCTGCTTTCCCGGAAAGCGGCGAGAGCCCCGTCACCATGCCACTCAGGACATGATGTCTCGGAGCTTGAGTCTGAATCCTGGCTGGCTGTATCTCTCTCCTCTTCCACATCATCATCTTGGCGCAACTCTAGAGATTCTTTCACACGAACTCCGAGGAGACTTCCGCCTTGATCAAGCCTGTTCTCTCGTGCAAAGCCGCAATACAGACAGCCGCACGTGAGTCGGTACTCATAGTAAACCTCTACTCCTGAAACGATCCAGTCCCAACGCAGTGCCCAACATTGGCGACAGTGGCAGTTTGCCTTGTATTCGAGGGTCTTCTGATCATCCAGATGAGGATCTACTGTGTTGGCCTCTTCGCATTCGTAGCAGGTGCAGTCTGGCTCATGATGGTCTGGAGCAGGGTCGGGGTTTGATCCCGACTCCTTATCTGACTCCTCGGCAACATCTTGGTGAGATCGGCGGTCTGAGTACTCGCGATCTGACTCCTCACCATCTTCTGCATCCAAGAGCTGAGCTCGCTGAGCTTCACAGTCAGAGCACTTACAATCTGAAGCCCCAGCAACCTCTTCATACTCTTCAATGTCATCATACTCTTGCTCAGACACGATTACATAGCTCTCACAATCCAGCTCTTGAGGCCTTTCACGAATGCCTTGATAAAGCTCAGGATCGATTTCGCGTATTTCGCAGTCGAGCTCGTCGTATTCCAGGCATGAGGTTTCCTGTTGTGGTTCCGAGTCAGAATTGTTGTCTTGATCTGCTTCATCAACCTCTTGCTGAGTCTGGCTTTGTGAGCACTCAGTGTGCTGTGATTTAGAGACTGGACTGGCCTGGTGTTGCTCAGCATCTCTTCGCCAAATCTCGCATATTGCGCAATTGGGGCCGTTGCATTCTAGACTTGGGGACTCTCGCTGTGGTTCAGGGGAGGTGTCTCGTGCTTGTTCTCTGAGAGGAACGTTGCATTCTAGACTTGGGGACTCTCGCTGTGGTTCAGGGGAGGCGTCTCGTGCTTTTTCTCTGAGACGACGTCTGCGGTGGATCATTTCGCCGATCTTGCGCAAAAGTTTGACCATCTTTGGTGAGTTGGTTTGAAGGATGGATTGGGTGGTCTCGAGTTGAGTGTTTCGAGTGGTGGATTTGTTCTGGCGGATCGACAGGTGTCGATAAAGTTATCGGGCTGGTTCGAAGCCAGAAAGTGTTGGAAGATGGATAAGGGAGAGAAGAGAGAGAAGTGGTTCGTTAAGTACCCTATCCTGACAACCTGTTATTCTCTGAACCTGCTGCTCATCTCGTCCTTAAACAGCTCGGAACCTATTTAGCTGTTCAGTGATAAGTGAGGAGTCTTATTCTTTTTAGTATTTGTTGGTATCTTGTGTGGACTACCTGTTCTGCTCCTCCGAACAGCTCAGAGACTGTCCTTCTTCTGAATGCTTCTCAGCCCGGTTTCAATCTCCAGCTGTTCAGCTGTTCAAAAGAGCTCAGTGAGGGAGCTTGTTGCGTCACGGGATGATTTCACATGCATTGCGATCGTTTTTGAAAAGAAATATTCTGGATTGCTAATTACTGTTGAGGCGGAAAGCCGAAATCAAACATACATACCCTAAGTTTACTCCATCCAATTTACTTGACTTTCACCATGCGCCTTTACTCCATAATTTCACACAAAAAGGTCACCTTACCATTCCTAGACTTCCGTCCTCCGCAGCTGGTCAAGGACGGTAAAGGTTTCATTGTCATTTGAAAATGCACGCGCGCCTGGACGTGGAATCACTTGATTGTTGGGAAGTGTCTCTTTGATCGAGCGATAAGGGTTGTGCTCAGCTGAGAAAGGTACCACAACGGTTGGTGGAGGCGTGCTAATTCTTGCAGGAAGAGTCATCGAACGACGACTATTCCCATGATGAGGAGTAATAGGAGCGGCGTAGGGGAGAATATGAATGGGACCTCCATGGATCCAGAGTCTCCTTCGTCAACTCGAGTAGTAAAGTTCGGAGGAGTGATATGAAGAGGTTCTCGACATGGGTCCAGAGCGTGTTTCCCGTTGCAGCCACGGCCGTGGATTGCACCTCGACGCCTCAGTGGAATGGGAGTTGCCCCTTTCCTTGCCCGTACTTCGCCCGTCCACTGTCTTTCCTCGGCTCCAAAGCGATGAGTTGGAGTTGCCTCTTCCTCTTCCTGTATATCGTCCGCCCATTGTCTTATTCCCTCGTCTCCAAAGAGATGAGTGGGATTTGCCCTTCTCTTTCCCCATATATTGTCGGACCACTGATTTACTTTGTCTGCTCCAAACTCCCTTGTCCAAGGACGAATTTTCTTCTTCGTAAATTCGACATCCGGCAGAGATTGTATGGAGTCATCGTCTGATACGATCGGAGATTGAGGTTGATTGATCACCCTCCGTGCTTCACGAACATGAGCTCCGAATGAACGAGAGGGTGTTTTCGGGAGCGGTTTGTTGAAGTTTGGCTGTTCCGAAGGTGAACTTGCTTGCCCAGCTTGTCGAAGATAACTCTCCGGTTGAAGGGGCTTTCTCTTGATCATAAAGTGAGACTCAGGTGGTTCGCCTAAGGTCACACTTCTAGTAGGTCTCCGAGGAGTCTGCGATCGCGCCTCGATTCCAGAGGGAACGTATTCTTCCTCCGGTACGTACCCAGCGTTAAGAATCTCAATAAAGGTTGCTGCTGAGTCTCGGTAGGATCGGTTTCGGCCGCGGGATGGTGTTGGTGGCCTTTGAGGTACGGGTCGAGACCTTTGGACGGTGGCATCTCTGGCGACTTGATTTGGTGCTTGATGATGCTCGGCTGAAGTTGCAGGTCTCCGGATAATGTTCTGCTCTCGTTTCTTGACTGCTTGAGCGTGCTCGAGCACCATCTTTCCGAGTTCTTCGTGCTCTTGTGCTGTTACTCGTCTTCTCCAAACACGCTCTTGCGTTCGAAGAGCAAATTGAAAGAGCTTGTTTGTGTGCTCATCAAGCTGAGTTCTGTTGTGTCGTTTGTTGTTGTCCTTGGACTTCTCGTCGTCCTTGGACTTCTTGCTTTTCCAACGCAAGATCTTCGCCACCATGTCGGTAAGCTGGGGGATTGAAGGAGGCATTGATACTTACTCTGTGTGAATTAAGATGAATTGCGGCAGTAACGCTTTTGGCGATGAGCTGCGTGATGTGGCGATATGTGTATGATAGAGTCGGAAGTTGGAGGAAGAAGAGGGAGAACTGCTGCATTATATATCCAAATGGGGCAAGCTATTTTTCAAAGACTTTGCTGTTCTGTTCGAGGACTGAACAGCATAGTCAAGGTGCAAAAGGCAAATCAGAGTGCAAATATGTCAAGGACTGAACAAGAACATGAACTCAAGCACAAGGAATGGAACAACTTCGGGAGAAACAAAGGATCAAAGGATTTCATTCTTAATCATTATCTGTTTTAGCTTTACCGGCAACTTTCCCAGCAACTATCACATGCTCAATATTCACCTCCTTCTCACAGCTCTCTGCGGCTTCTTGGCCTGGATGCGAGATACTCATCTTTGTATTGTCGTGAGGGGACTGACCTACCTCGCTCTATCATCATTTGTGAAATAGGAGGGTCCGGTAGAGGCATGTGAGCTTGACGCTCTTCTTCCTCTGTCAGAGCTTGGTTTGCACCACTCATGAACTCATTGAGCTCGTACAATTGGTCAACAAGCTCTCTCCAGTTACCATCAAGGTCGTCAGTAGAGTAGGGTTCTGATTTACTCGATTTCGCGTCACCATTTGGGGCAGGACTGGGGTCCACCTTCTCTTGATTGTTGACCAGAGGCTTGATGTTCAGAATAGTCTCATGACTCTCGGTTGATGCAATGCTTGACCTACTAACAGGTATATCAAGCTTGTACTTTGAGAACGACTCTACGGTAGGACTATCCGGGAAGTTTGGCTCTGAGGTGATGACAGATTTCTTGAAAGCTTGTATGAGTGCAGCAGTTCTGGACATCCTCCTCAAGGTCTTGGCTCGCTTAACCGGTCGTGGTTGTTGGGCGTTGAACTCTTCTCGGGGAGTGGCTGCGACTGTCTTGCTACGCCTAAGAGTGTGACTAGTGGTTCTAGACATGGTATTCATATTAAAGGAGCGTTGAGATTGAGTCTGTTACTGTGATAATTGTTGTACTTGGGAAGTTGATGTTGATGCGGAATAACGGAAGCACTAGAGACTTGTAGGCTATATATTCTCCGTGCGTAGAGACTGTCCCAATTACTTGACATTGGTCTCTTTGTACTGTGTCCATTATTGTTTGCCCAACTGTGCTCCAGCCTTTGTCGAATTTTGCAGGCTGAGCTCAATGGAACTGTTTAGCATCAAAGAGCATGCTTCTGCAACAAAGAGTACTTCAAGCCAGGGAAACCAGAACAGGTAAGCGATGCGACTTGAGTAGCTTGAGAACTAAGGTTGTTTACTTTAAGTAACACATCAAGATCTCAGCCTTTCGTAAATTTGTTGCTTACGGTATCTGGACTTTAAGGCCTCTAGTCATTACATACGCGGGTTAAGAGAAGGGCTAACGGTATCACATTTCACCAGTGCATGCTGATCTTTTGATCATTGCTTGTTTTCTAGAAAAGAGTGTATTGGTGAGATTCTACTAATTATCTGATTGGGATTTGTGGCTCCACTACTACCTTTAATCATCTTTCGTACTCTTCTGAAATGGACTAAGGAGATCTTTTTGTGATTGTTTTCTAGTTTTGGCCGTGGCGTAATGACTCTCGCCCAAGGCACTGCTTTCTATTCTTCCTTCTGCAATCTTTTAACTTAACTTACATCTTCATCTTCTTGTTGAGTTTGTGGTTTTCGTGTGTTGCTGAGGTGTAGGTGTGTGTGTGTAGGTGTGTGTGTGTATGTGTGTGTGTATGTGTGTGTGTGTGTGTGTGTGCTGTGGATAGAGAGAAGTGAATTTGAGGAAGGAAAAGAGATTTCATAAGAAGGGGAATTGAAGTTACTGTTCCATCTGAGCTCCTCTGCTCTGGGAATCTGTATTGTTCTGAAAACAGCATGTTTGAACCATAAAAACAATACTATCTCTGCCATAAACTTGACAAGCACTGTGATTGATAAGTAAACTCAGGAGAACAGTCTCTGGACCTTCTCCATTATTTTAGCCACTGGTTGACAATAAAACCAGTTAGAAGAGACAAGGTTCTAAGAGTTGTACTGAATTCATAGTAGAGTTCATAACTCCTATGCTAAGGTTCTACTCTAGGGTTGAGATATAGGCTTGAGATATAGGCTTGAGATATAGGCTTGAGATATAGGCTTGAGACCGGATAAATATGATTCCGGCCCTGGGGGGCCTTCTCAGCCGTTTCGAAACATTGTTAGACAACAACTTTGTCGAGTTACACATTTAGGGGTAACACGTGACATACAATAGCGCGGACATTTAAGCAGTTAGGTAACTTTGAGAGTCAAATATTACAGCTCTATGTTAGAGTCTCTATATTTAAAGCAATACCCACGCTGTAGGTATAGTTTTGTTAAGAAGAAAAGAAAAGAGAGATAAGTTTAAGGCTCTTAGTAGTATTAAAGCTCTACTAATTTACAAACTAGAGTAGGACTCTTGATATTTGAGATCGCTTTCAATCAAGGTTAGTAGTGGCTTAAAGACTTGTAACTTATATAAAGCAAACTAACAAGAAACCTTATTTCTACTACCTAAGAAATGTTTTATTCCCTCCATTTTACAAACAACAGTATCAAGATATATACGATGCTACTAACGATAGTTGAATAAGAAGATCTACTACTTTGTTATTACATGCACCTTCCCTGTTGGTGTTACTATCTCCGAACTCTACGCCGCAGTATTTTTAAGTCTAACATATTGATGCCAATCAATTATGCATCTGATAAAAGCTTCCAGCTCAGCTACCCCCAAATACTTCTCTGTCACATTTATTTGACATCTGCCTCTATTTTATACTTTCTGGGGTCAGCTTCGATAAGTTACGCAGTCGCTGACCATACTTCATGAACAAGAAGGGGATGGGAAGTAAACACGCGGCGACACCACCAATGATCGAGACAGCAGGTCCGATATCCAAAGCCCTGACCATTGGTTTGGCCGCCAAAGGAAGCCCAGCCGCCATGATACTTCGCAAAAATGTTACCGCTGCCGTCGCACTAGCCGCGTATATCCCGTACACGTCGATGAGAAAGTTGAGACACTGCTGGAAAATACAGTTGAAGCCAAGGCCAATACACCACGCAGCAAGACAAGGCAGGATCCATGCATGAGGAGGTTTGGCCGTCCACGCGAACCAGAACAAGCCGATCACGAGTAAAATGGCACCGATTGCCATTGGGGGCAGGCGAGCTTCGGGGACCGGTTTGCCGTTGGAAGCTTTGGCAATTCGGTTGTAGCGGAACTGATTCCAGACGTTGATGCCCACGGAGGAGATCACGCCTATGAGGAGGGCCAGGAACACCAGCGCGGCAACGACTGGATCCCAGCCTCGGAGGTCTTCAAAGGCAATAGGGAAAACTTCCAAGGTGAGGTACATGACTCCATAGGCAAAGGAGGCATACGAGGCGATGCAGGTCACGATGGGTTCGGTGAAGAGCATGCGGAGCGGACGAGAAAGTTGCTTTGTCAGGATGGACTTGAGATCCAGTTCAAGATGCTCGTGTGGGTGATAATATTGCTGACAGCCAGTTTCCACTCTCAATCTATGAGCCTTTCGATGAAGCAGAACTGGTGGGTATACCTCTGGCAGGCAGAAAAAAGTGAGTGCGAATGTGACCATCACCCAGATCGCCAGGATATAACCGGTCCAGCGCCAATCGAGGCCAGGGTTTCTAACGAGCGCCGCGCCAACGATGGGACCTAGGGACGGGCCGCCGTTGACAGCCACAGCGTACAGACTGATTGCAAACCCACGAGTCTCTCGACTCCATATATCTCCAAGGGCGGCAGTGACATTGCTGATCGGGGCAGAGCCGAAGAAGCCAGTGAAGAACCGAGTAATGAGCACCGACGTGATGGTGGTACTCCTCGCCGTCCCAATAGCAAAGATAGCTTGACAGAAAACCGCCGGTAGGATACTCACTCTCCGTCCCCAGACCTCGGAGACTGGGGCCCAGATGATTGGGCCAAACACGAAGCCGAGCCTAAGTTATGTGAGCAAGCAATCATTGAATTCTATCCATTCCTAGAAGGAAACAAAGAAACTCACAGATACAAGGTGAGTTCCAACACCGCAACCTCACTACTTATCCCAAAGTCATTGGCCACGATACTATCCGCCGGCGTCATGATACTAGAACCGAGACTCCCCACCAAGGCCAGCATACCGAGTTGGAAAGTCACCCATGCCTTGTACCCCAACGACCAATTCAGCGGATTCAGAGGATCATCATGATCCCATTTGACGAGATAATCTTCCGGCTCGAGCACTGCTTGCTCCTGGTCAACACCAGGGGATTTATCCCCAGTACCGAGCATCGTTTTGAATATTCCCTTGACTTTGGAACAAACAGGTCTTTCCGTCTTTTTTATCGCTTCTCTTAATGCAAGTCTGGTGATATAAGGTTCCCCCAAGAAAATTGAGATAAATTACTTAATGCAAAGAAACAACCATATCACTGATATATAATTATCACCACTGCATCGAGCCAGCAGTAGTACCAGATGCACACCAACGCCAACCAAAGAATCTTCGACGCACGATAAAATACCGATAGCAACAGCATTGGGTGCTAACCCCGGAAGCTGCGCTATGCTGTGGGGCGCTTGTCTCTCCCATCCATCCATCCCACACCATCTCGCCTCACCCGCGAATTTAAAAGTGGGCAGCGGGAAGGGGTCACGAAAAGCTTGATCAAAGAGCATACATAGTATAGGATATGCAGGAAGATCTTCATAGTGCTGGTTAGCAAAGAAGGTTTCTGCTGATAGATTTAAATGCCGAAGGAACGCTAGTCTTAACTCCTCTTTCTCCTCGTCAGGAACTTGTGCGGGACCGAGGGTACGGGACCGAAGGGAGATGGAGATATGCTAGTATAGACCCCGGTATAGCCACGGGATATTGGTTTCTTGCAGAACTGAGTATTTGCCAGAGGTGGTTTCATGGGAAATGAAAGATACCATATTTGAGAATTTGAGCGAAGTAGGAAGCTCGTTTGCTGATTAGGGATGTTCTTATGTATTCAAGAAGCGCTCTTGTCGTCGGATGAAGAAGAGAAAAAGCACACGTGTTGGAATTTGTACAGATACGGAGACTTGTTTTTTTGGTTATCATTATTCATCACATCTCTCGTGTTCGTCTCAAACAGTTAGGAAAAACAGAGTCCAGGGACTATCTAGTCCAAAGGTTTCCTTATAACAAGGCCCGTGTCTGATAGCACAACACTCCTAGTGATCCGCATGCACTCACTCCACCGGCGAGTGACAAACAAAAGCTCCTTCCTGCGGCTCAGCATAGACCTTGATCAAACCAACACAAGCAGACCAGAGACCAAGACCAGCCGTCGCCAGAGCGGCAAGGAAATAGACCAAGTTAAAAACATTCATATACCAATACTTAGCAAAGAAGCCTCTCACGATACGCTTCAAGCCACTATCGTGACGGATAGTCTGTCCGGTAGCTGGATCGTAGCCTTCACCTGGAAGAGCCGAGTTCTTCTGGATGTTATAGGCGATACATAATAGTGGCGGGAAGGTATGGGAGAATTGTAGGATACAGGCGGCTGCGATGATGGCGGTGAATCCAGAGAAGGCGGGGATGGCGGCTCCGATGATGTAGGCGATTCCCCAGTATATGGGGGAAAGGACGATCCAGATGTACTTGCCCATCGGATGTGTGAGAGGGGGAGCTTTGAACCATTCGATCAAGACGTTGTTGTAAATGACTATAAGAAAATAGGTAAGCGAGAAAGCATGTATGTGAAGCGAGAGGAAATTTACCTTTGGCACCAATGTTGCCGTACATGATCGCAGCGATTAGAGCAGCGCACATTGCCAGGCCATTTCCCGCGGTCTGGATGCTATAGTGCGAAACGCCAAGATAGGAGGGATTGATGGCGTATTGGCCCTGGAAGTGGTATAAGACCGAGGCGTAGATCATGTAGCAGACGTAGATGAATAGCTGAGCGGCCCACATGCTCTTCAGGAAATCGCGAGGGCGGCGCAACTCGGACATGAACTCGATGAAGACCTGTGCGCCTCCAAAGGCAAAGACAGCCTGCATGAGTCCGACGAACGAGGCGTTGAAGTCGGCTGAGTCGGGAAGACCGGTGGTTGTTCGTACTCGAGGCCAGCTGCCGTCAGCTAGTTGTGTCACCAAGTCTGGATTTACTGCATAGCTGGCCGAGTCTATATAGGTGGTGTGGTTTGGCCCACCTGTGGCGGCAGCGCCCATGGTAAGGAAGATGATAATCAGATTGATGAAGATGGTGCAATTGGCACTCCAACTGAATTGACGCAGTGTTCTGACCTGGCCAAACACGAAGCCGACAAGTGCCCAGATGAGGCAGCAGACGGCATAGCATAGTCTATACTTTGTCGCCTCCGAGAGGGACTGTCCGTTGGAGATGATGATAGCTGCTACGCTGCACACCAGCTGGAAGGTCTGCAGGAAGTTGAAGAGGTGGCGGACCCAGGATCCGTACAATCGGTAGCCAATGTCACCATAGTTCCGGAGAGGAAACTGGTGGGAGTCGAGGCCTGGAGATTCATCAGAGACGATTCAATGAAGGAGAGATGTACAAGTAGCAAGCCTACCCATGAAAGATCTCCAGAGAAGATACCCCGAGTAGGCAGCGAGTCCGCCAATAGTGGTAAACAGTCCAATACCAGGACTATTCGATGATCAGTCGTCAATTCCGGCAGCAAAAAGATACATGAAGAACTCACCCCCAACCCAGAGCCGCAAAAGCATATGGCGACGCAAAAGGCCCCATCACATCGGTTGTGATGAGATAGAACGCGGCACCCGAGCTGGCCGTGCGCACGGCTCGCGAAGCATTCCGCCATTCCTCATCGCTGATGACCGCACGCTGGGCCTGGTCTGAGATGTTGACATTTGTGATGGCAACATCTTGCTCCTTCTCCGGCTTGAGATTGGGAATGACACGATAAAGGAACGCTCGCCAACCGCTGAACTCCTCCTCGAGGGATTCCATACGTTTTTCCTCGTCGCGCGCCTGCATGGCGTGGTGGTGGTACTCCTCGAAAGACACATTCGGGTCATGCAGAAGGCGCATCTGGGGATGGGGTCGGAGCTTGCCCTCATCGGTGTCGCCCTGGACGATGGAAGCATCTTGCTCGAGGTTCTCGAAGCGGAGGGCGTCGGCACCCTTTTCTTTGTCCATGGTAGAGTAGAGGTCTGGCAAACAAGCCAGCAAGCAAGCGAAAGGAAGAGATAAAGTTGAAAAGAGTCTTCAGAGGGAGAGTGAAATAGAGATCTCACTAGAGAGAAGGGGTACGCAGAGAGGAAGCGAAGGGAAAAGAGAAATATTGCAAAGGATCACTGTAAGCCTATATCTCAACATCCATACTCAACTTGCAAATCAAGCCTGTCCTTGTCTTGTTATTGGAAGAACGTTTGACAGCCATCATTCGTAAAGTCAGTGGTACTGTAGTGATGGAGGGGAAGACCCTACCAATCTCATCCAGTCCATTTCAGTCCTTCCCAGCCATGGCGCGGAACCCTGAAGTACGCACGGCTGGGGAAAGCTGCTGAAGACGACGCAGCCAGGGATTTAGCTCAGTCAAGGGACTAGATACCAGAGTTCTAACTGTAAGCCTTTGCGGGGGAATGGGACGCGGAGAAGCTGCGATGTGTACATGGTCCACTACACCCGGGTCTTGCTCTTGCATGTGGTCTTGGACTTCTCCCAAAACTCACTGAACAGTGCACGAAGACACCAGACCCAGATGCCATCTCCCGCAGCGCTGCTTTCTCGATCTCTAGGGGTTGCAGGGATATGCGCAGACTGCCGTAAGCTATCTTCAACGGGATCCAAAAGAAGGCCCGAGACTCAGGTATCGACACCAGGTATCGATACCAGGTAGGTAGTGTACGGTATTCCGTTCTTTCCATACAGTAAGGTGAAAAGTGAGGGAAAGACTCGGGTCGGGGTCGGTCTCGATGTGCTATGCTGTAGTGTGCTGTATCATGTGCGTTGGACCCTGAAGCGAGGATGAGGATGCGGCAAGCGAAAGCACGGCTCGTCATCTGCCCTGAGCGCTGGGGCGGATCCTATTTCGTGCAGAACAAGCTTTGGTGGCTGAGCCAAGCTTTACTGGGGAACTATAGGGATGGGGATGGTAACGGGATGCATACAGTACCTACTTTAGGTACATAGGTATGCAGACGACACGGGCCGACCAGTGCAAATACCATACCCAAGGATATGGCCGCGGTGGGGACCACGAAGTTGCTGTGGAGACTAGTCAGTCTTGAGATATCCTTTCATTCGATTTGAGGGCTTTGCCTGGCTGTATAAAGGCATCTCTCGCTGCTATTTGATACTGCCGTGCAGACAGCAAGGTTGTGGAGGTGGGGCAATCTATTCTGGAGAAAGATCCATATTACCTCCAGAACAGGGCTTGAGATGAGGGGCTGCGTAGGTATGCGGGGTCTGGAGTCGTAGGGAAACGAGGCAACGTGAAAGGATCGCCGGAGGTAAAGTACGGAGTACGGAGTCACGGTGAGTGATCTACAGTAAGATCAAGAAGGTCCGAAGAGGTCGGAAAGAGATATTCAATCACGCATTCTAGGTACGCTACAGTACAAAAGCTTACGTGGACTTCCCATGATCGCGGTCGGTACCGGGAATCTCGTGCTACAGTAGTGAGCCGTGGATCCCCACCGTGAGCGATTTAGATAGTCGACTTGGCTGATTTGACGTTTACTGGCTATTCAGTGTCTTGGGCCCAATAATCGATTACGAGTTGCGGTGTCTCTGTATACAGAATTTTGGTTGGCAGAAAAGGGGAGTGTTGTGAAGTCGCTTCGGTAAGGTAGAAGGATATTCAGTCAGCGAGAGAATTACTCGGAAACGACGAATGAGGGTTTGTGGCAGGGACAGAAGGTATGTGGAGCTCATATTCATAGGTACATGGTGAAATGAGTGCAGTGGGTAGGATGCATTTGTTCAGAGCTATCATGGCGAAGCAGAAGTATACTGCGAACTCAGCTCGCCAGTGGCGCATCGACTGGTCTGGGTATAAAGTGTGGCTTCCAGCCCAGCTATCACGTCCATATTCGGTCCCCAATCCCCCGGTCTTGAAACCTTTTCGGTTTACAGAGTTCTAGTACAGTTACAGCAACATCATATAACACCACCTACATCATGGGATCAAACGCAGAGCCAAAGTTTCCTACCTACTTCATTGGCCATGGTGAGCATCACACCCATGTTCAACACCCTTCTTTGATAAAGGATGTGTATTAAAATCTCGAATCTACTAGGCGGAGTCAGTATCCTCTTCAAACCTGGCTATGAACCCGTGCAGCATGATCTCCGCGAGATCGGCAAAGAAATCAAGTCCTTGAAACCCGATGCGATTGTCCTTACTTGCGGCCACTTCCAGAGCGACAGTGATGTTATCAAAGGCAAGCAAGTCACTTGAAGCTCCTCTTCTAAGACATCTCAAGTACAGATCTATCTAACTGTTTCATGCGAATAGTGAACATGAAGGAGCCTACTAAGGTGTGGCATGACTTTGGTATTGGCTGGCTTACTACTTCTCCTCATGTCTTCGAGTACGAGTACCCACACAAGTCATCCAAGGCACTGGGGGAGAAGGTGATGAACCACTTGAAGTCCCAAGGCATCAAGGCGGAAGGTGTTGAGAGAGATCTCGACCATGGCGTGTAAGTCCTCTTTTCTTTTCCCATCATCATTCTGCGCTGCTTTTCAGATAAAATTGTCCAAGAAAAGAAGAAGAGAATAACTCTAACCTACCTGACCAGATGGGTTCCCTCCAAGCTCATGTTCCCGGAAGGTGTAGATGACTTAGACATCCCCATCTTGGAAGTTTCAACTCCTGCAGGAAGTGATCTAGAAACTACCTACCAACTCGGCAAAGCACTCTCCTCAATGTATGCAAATAAACCAATCCATTCCAATCCAACCCGATCCAACTCCCCTCTACCCAAAAAGATACAAAAAAGCACACAAACAAACAAACACAACTAACCCCCTCTTAGCGGCTCCCGTATCCTGCTAATCGGCTCCGGCATGCTATGCCACAACCTCGAAGCCACCCGCCAACAAATCGTTGACACCACCGTCCCGCGCCTCTGGGAAAGCGCCGCGCGTGAAGCCCTCGAAGCCGCAACCATAGAAGAGCGCAACGCGAAGTTCCTCGCGTTGAAGAACCGTGATGATTGGCTTGATGCTCATCCCACGCCCGAACATGCGCTGCCGGTCTATATGGCGCTGGGTGTGGGCCATGATGCTAGGGAGTTCAAGGTTTATAATTCGGATCGGTATATTATTGGACAGTCGTATTTTTCTTTTAGGCTTGGGGGGTTGGTGTGAATAGGGATAGGGATGTGGGGTTGAGGCTGTTTGTTTGGTCATTGGTATTTTTTGGTTGTTTCTTCTTGTAGAATAGTCTTTCTTTAGATAGCAAGCATTGTACTATATTTCGTTCCTACTCATGAGTTTTAGTAGAACTTATCGAGGTCGGTCGACCGCTCACTTACAACTACTTTCAGACCAACTCAATTCAATAGGACACGACAGAGAGTAGCTATACTCTTGAGATGAGATTGAGCAGTAGCTGCAATGAAGCAATACTTCACGGTCGCGGGGATAAAGTGCTGGGGTCTAATTTTTGGCTGTCAAAAAAGGGCGTGCAAAGAAAGTTGGGTTCTGGGATGAAGCAACAGTGTCGGATAAAATGAAGTTGTTCTTCTTTAAATGTCAGTACTTAATCATTATTTGCGTTCTGTCCGTTATACTCATCGTCCATGAAGCCATGTTTTCCTAGAAGACAATGGACTTCGTTCCCTGCGTTCAATGTCTCGTGTCAAGCGCTAGAACTCGAGAATTGTCACATCTTGGGCAACGAATGTCTAGTCGTCTGATACAGTGGTCATTATTTCAAGTTCCAGCTACTCCATAATATAGATACTTGCAAAAAGCAAAAGCCCTGCGTTTTCAAACTCCTTTTGGTACTATTCAGGGGTAACACATAATAATTTACAGCGCGGACCTCTGAGTAACTAAATTTGGTAGCTAGATTTTATGGCACAGCTTGTAAGCTCTATATTATAGCTTCCGACAGTAGAAGCAACATGATGCACGTTGTCTAGTCTTCCTTGATACGAAAAGGAAGAGATGATTCTGATGCTCTTGGCAATATCGAAAGCTCGACTGATTAGTCAGCTGTCTGCTCTCGAGCTAACGACCCCGCATTCTCCAAGCTGAACTCCACCTTTGACAACCGCTCGTCGAGTCGCACCTTGGACAACCTAGGCACAGATTTGCCTCCTCAAGCGGCTGTTTATATCCGGTAGGTATTGTCTCTCTTCTCAGTCTCTGCAAATTCAGGTTTGTATATGTCTCCATCTTCTCGTGCCATTATCTCCTTCAATTGATCTACCATTGTCTTTTCTGTAGAGTAGTATTGTCACTATGCCTTTCAAAAGCTCCAACCCAGACATTGACTGTAAGGTTCCCTCCCCACTCTATGTCCACCAGCTAACCAAAGTACGCAGTGCCAACAAACATTACCAATTGGACATGGCTCTTCAATTCCCCCTCGTCTCCTCTGAACTCTACTCCTTCCTCCCAGCTAGCAGGCTACACCAATGCCACGACCGACGAAATAATCTCCTACTCCGAAGTAAAGACCCATACCATCCACCTCTCCACCACCCTCGTCAAACACTATGGGCTCAAGAAGGGAGATGTCGTTGCACTATTCTCCCAGAACACAATATGGTACCCCGTTGCTATGCTAGCCGTGAACCGAATCGGCGGTATCATAAGCGGAGCGAGTCCCGCGTATAATGTTGAGGAAATGGTATATGCGCTGAAGACTGCTGGAGCGAAATATCTCTTCACGACAACAGGCAGTATGGATGTTGCAGCAGCAGCTGCTGAAAAGGCTGGAATACCGAAATCAAGAGTGTTCTTGCTTGAAGGGACAATGACTGGATTCAGGAATATGCGAGAGCTTCTGGAACTAGGCAAGAATGAAGGAGAGACCAGGCAGGCCGAAGAATATATATTGAAGCCCGGGGAGAAGAACAAAGATCTATGCGGATTTCTAAGCTTCAGCTCAGGCACAACTGGATTACCCAAAGCTGTGAGTTGCTCTTCAACAACATTGGCAATACCTGGAACCTCAAATCAGTACTGACACTCAACCAGGTCATGATATCCCACCAAAACGTAATAGCTCAGTGTCTCCAAATCCAACAAATAACACCCTCCACCCACAAAAGAATCCTCGCCGTCCTCCCCTCCTTCCACATCACCGGCCTAGTCCACGCCCTCCACCTCCCTATTCTCCTTAACGCAGAGGTATATATGCTCTCCTCCTTCACCATGAAATCGATGCTCGACACCATCGTCAAATACCAGATCCAAGAACTATTGCTCGTACCACCAATCATTATCCGGCTTGTACGAGACCCTATAGTTGATAACTATGATCTCTCATTCGTTACACGGTTTTCATCTGGAGCTGCACCGTTGAGTGAAGAGATAATTCAATTGCTGGCGAAGAAGTTTCCTGCTACGGGTTTTAAACAGGGGTATGGGATGACGGAATCGTGTTCTTGTATTACCGCTCATCCACCTGAGAAATACGGGTTTGAACATGCTCATAAAGTCGGCACCATTGTAGCGAGTACTGAGATCAAGATCGTAGATGAAGAGGGGAAGGAGTTGGGTGTTAATGAACCTGGTGAAATTTTAGCTAGGGGACCACAGATTGTGATGGGGTATTTGAATAATCCTAAAGCTACGAACGAGACGTTTGATAGTGACGGGTAAGTCGATCATATACTTTTGAGAAATTAAGTGGGTAGGAATGGCTGATGGAGAATAGGTACCTGCACACAGGCGACCAAGCAATAATCGACCCCGAAGGAATGGTAACCATCACCGACCGAATCAAAGAAATGATCAAAGTAAAAGGCATCGGCGTCGCTCCCGCCGAACTCGAAGATCTCCTCTTAGGCCACGAAGCCGTCGAAGACGTCGCCGTACTCGGTATCTCAGATGAGTATTCTGGCGAAAAGCCAAAAGCGTATATAGTGAAGAAACAGCGCAGTCCCGGAGAGGAAGAGGTGGGAAAAGCGCTACTGGAGTATGTGAAAGAGAAGAAGGTTAGACATAAATGGGTTAAAGAGGTAGAGTTTATAGATGAGATTCCGAAGAGTGCTAGTGGGAAGATTCTGAGGAGGGTGTTGAGGGATAGGAGTCGGAAGGGCAGTCAGGGTGTGGTTGTTAGGGATGATGCTGCTGCTAAGGCGAAACTTTGAGATAGATGTTGATTAGTAAAGACTGGGGATTGTTGACTTTGAGTTAGCTGTATCTGAATATTGTGATGAGTAGATTGCAAGCACAGAGTTTTCACCCAGCTGACGCAAAATGAAAAGGCAACTGCTTAGTATGTTGATTTGTAAGAATAATAACTACCAACTACCAGCTAGTTATTCACGTTCACCCAGTCAGTTGAAAAACACAATGCTGTTATTGATCATGGTCTTTCATGTGGTCCAGCGCCAGTTCGGGTCTTCATGTCCTCCTACCAGCGACGCTGTTGCCACATTCTTTGGGGAAAGCTTCACTCCCTGTACCTTATCCCTCCGGCGGTTATCCCATCTCAAGTAGAAACCCAACGACAACACTACTAGTATTTCAACTGCCTGGAAGCATGCCGCAACCACCATAGCTGATGAAAGATTAACGAGAGTGTAGAGTATAAAGGATAACTCAATACTTACAAGGGAAATGCACAGGTGCCGAAGCATTAGTAAAGGAAAGTGGTGCTACGACTCCCCCACTACTAGCAGCGCCAACGAGAAATCCTATCACGGCAGCACGATGGTTTTCCGAGGGGTGGTTATTGGTATGCCAGCTGTGGAAAACGCAGGTTGGCGCGAAGGCCCCTGAGCAGAGGAGAAAGCAAGCAATATATTCAACTTGGATCTCAGCTGCAGTTACCTGATTCTAAGTTACCAACGCCATCGAAGATTACTGTAGTATCAGGAATAGGGGCAAAGATGAAACACCTGACAAGGCCACAGATTCATGGTGACAGGCAGACATTCGAATGCCCGTACTGCTACCAAGTATTGCCAGTAGTTTATGCGAAGGAAGGTTGGAGGTAAGTTCTTGGGATGTGATGTTTCCTTCATTCTTCGTGCTTTTTGTAGAAGTTGGACTGATAACCTAAATCTAGGGGCCACGTTGCACAGGATTTGCAGCCCTACTCCTGTGTACTCGACAACTGCCCGGTCCCTGACCAACTATTCGGTTCCAGCAAAGAATGGTCCAATCACATGGAGCAGGCACACTCTTCCGACAAATGGATGTGCTACGTTTGCGGTGATACACCACAAGTTTTCGAAGCCCAGCAGAATACAAGCGGCACCTTCTTGAGTCCAAAACTCATGCTGACAGCTTCACCGCTGCTCAACTTCCGCTTCTCATTGAAGATGGCAGAACACCTGTTGTGCCGCAAATTGAGACGTGCCCGATCTGTCAATGGTCTCAGCAACATGCAGACTTTGAGGACATTTTTGGAAAGCAATCGAATGCGGGGCAAAACAGAGCCGTCGCAATCGAAGATCATGTTGCCGAACATCTTCACTCTTTTGCTCTGCAAGCCCTTCTTGATCTTGACGATAATGACACCGACTCTCTACAAGGCTCAGTGGAAAATAATTTGAGATTGTTGAAGCAAGCAGATGTCGACAAACAATATAGTCTTAGCGAGAGAAGTGCTGCGTTTAGGAATGTTGCAACCCGCGTCTATGAAATAAGGGAGACAATGAATAATTTGGATAGCATGTTTCTTGGCCCACACACTGGAGAGCTTCTGTCAATCATTTGGCGACGAGGCTTGCACGGCTTTTGGGTACCATCTTCACAGCACATGCACAACATCGAAACCATTCAGTCAGCTATAGATCAATGCTTGGAAGCCGTTGAGAGAACATCGGAGATCTTAGGCCGAGTATCTGGCCACTTCAGCGAACTTTCATCAGACATCATCTCAGACGTCGCCAGGTCCCGATGGAGACGTACACTCTTAATTGTAAGATTTTGCGTATACACCCAAAGGCGCTCTTTTCGTCGGCCAGCAAGGTTTCAAGATGCGGTCGACTTGGCAATGAGGAAGTATATGCCGACTACTCCGCTGTTGTCGCAATCTCATTCTACATTCGTTGGCACACTGGTGGAAGAGTTAGTGGATGGACGGTGCATCTTCTGCAACTCAATCGTCCGGTTTTTCGAGAATCTAAACATGGATATTCAACATGTGGACTTCGCTTTTCATCCATCGCTTATTGGCGTAAGAAGTTCGGCAACCCTTGGATGTCGCTTGTGTGTTGTCTTCTTAGAGGCGATCGACAACAAGTATAGCAGGCACCCTTGGGATAATGCTAGCTGGGACTCTATACCCAGCTATCACGTCACTGTGGAGACTGTTAACAGTTACCTGAGATGGCGTTTTGGAAATTATGAATTTTATACCAGGGTCATTTCCCTCTGGGTCCCTCATTTTGTCGATATGATAACTAACTTCTCATTCTAGTATTGTGATTCGGATATCATTCAATTCTGGGTTCCAGAAAAGTTATCTAGTGTATGCCAGTGTATTTCGGTTACGTCGAATAAACTGGCTGAGCTAAGCTGACCAGCGTATAGATAGAAAAACTTGAATTGCGCGGCTCTTCTCGGGATGTCATTTTTGAACAAGCAGCCCGGAAATTTCCGAGAGTGTTACGGTCTATTTTCACGCCGCGAAACTTCTATGTTGTGTTCGCACAAGACAGACATGGTGCGAAGACCTTGCAGCTCGCAAGCAGAAGCGATGACATACAAATCTATGAAATATGCTGTGAAAGAGGTGAGTCCTCACTTGGCCGACCTCAAGAAAACTCGCCGATGATTGATAACAGACGACTACCTCGCAACTTACTAGTGGACTTCAGCATATACAAGCACAAAGAGTCCATTATCGCAGACATCCATCGGTCTCATCAAATCTTGGCAAGATTCTTGCTTAGGACAGCATACCGTTTGCAATAAACCAGCACCAAAATATGCCCCTACCAGACTTTTGAAAATTGAAGATTCTGGAGACTTGCGACTAGTTCAGTTTGGTGCTGATACTGGCAAGGTTCAATACTGTACTCTGTCTTGTTGTTGGGGTAAACCTCAATCGCTCAAATTGACTCAATCAAGCTTCGATACGTTTTTGCGTCACATCTCGGCAGAAGATATGCCAAAAACATACCAAGATGCGTGTTTCCTTGCCCGAGCTCTTGGAATTCACTATATCTGGATTGATGCTTTGTGCATTATCCAGGACAGTAAAGAAGACTGGAAGGTTGAAGCAAGCCAGCTTCCAGACTGCTATGAAAACAGCATTTTGACTATCGTGGCGGCTGTAGCTAGCTCCTCAAACGAAGGATTTCTGGATGTCTTTGCGAGCCCAGACTCGAGCGAACACATTTTGGTTGAGGCCCAGAAAGACACGGAAAGCCCTCGACGCGAGTGGCAACATGCCTTGCATATACGAGCACAGTCCTACGACAGAGATAATGATTGCCCCCTCTACCAAAGAGGGTGGGCCTTTCAAGAATTACTCTTGTCTCCTCGTTTGCTCGCGCTACAGTCAAACTCGATTGTATGGTGTTGCGAGTCGTTAGTCTGCTATGACACTGGAATCAGCCAAATGCCTCGCTTCTGGAAATTTCTCGGGTTGGTACGCAACCAACTAACGACTGGAAAGATGACGGAGGCCAGTATCTGCAGTCTATGGCTCACCATCGTCGAGTTCTACTCTGGGTTGAGGATCACTTTTAGGCAAGACAGATTGGTCGCGATATCAGGGGTAGCCCAAAGACTGACCCGGCTCGTTAGCTTGAAGTATGTTGCTGGCATATGGCGAGAAGACATGATACGAAATTTGCTCTGGTTCGGCCAATCAGAGTACCGACGTGGCGAGGCCGGGCGATTAGAAAACTACATTGCACCGACATGGAGTTGGGCATCAGTGGAGGATAAGGTTAGCTTTGATCTTCCCTGGTCTGATAGTGAGAACTCTCATTTGCAAAAAGTGGCCGATGTGCTTGATGTACGCATTTATTATGCAAGTGGTATGGAGTATAGCGCGGTCCAGGATGGATGGATCATTCTTCGGGCTCCTTTCGTGGGCTTAGAAGCATTCCGCGCTCTATCAGGAGACACTTACAGGCTTGATACAGACTATGATACGAAAGAAAACGACTTGGAGGACGTTTTGTTCCTGGCTTGTGTCAAGTTGGTGATAAACTCAAGCAGAAATGGCCTGGAACATTGGGTAGTAGGGCTAGCTGTCAAGCCGGTGAAAACGACACGAACACAGACATCGTCTGCTTCATTGACCCCTTCTCTCAGTCTAGGGGCGATTGAACTCCCTCCTTTTGTTGGAGACGATTTGGGTCCGTCAATTCAGTCGACTTTTCGGCAAGAGATAGAGGAAACCACTTATCGACGTGTTGGCCGCTTGGAAGGCATCATCGAAGAGACTGTCCGAGCACAGCAGACGATTACGGGAACAGAGGAGTTCAATGATTTGATGGAAGTAGCTACCTTCAAAATAGTATAATACAACGAGGCATGGTATGCCAGAAAACTCCTCCCTTGTAGCCACTTGAAGCCGAGTCTCGTTCTCCAACAGATAGTTCCCGGCAATAGTTCCATGCAATATCTTCGATAGGTTGGTAACCAATGCAAGTAGCAGAACTAAACACTTTTCTGGGTGAGAGATAACTAATAGCTTGTTTTACGACATACACGGAGAGAGATCTCTCATGGATGTTGATGGAGCAAAGTATTCTGGTTGGGTTGTGAGACCTGATTTGCTAGTTAGACGAACCAATAGAAAGCTCTTGGTGTCTTGCTTAGCCTGGCGAACCGCCGAGCCAAGGCAATTCAGCGCATTTCATCTCAGCTTCTCCCCACCGAGCTCCAGTGCTCCATATACTGCCTCACATGGCTTTCGTCGACGACTTAGAACTCGCAATATTGTCTACAGCGAAACTCGAAGGGTTTGCTCCGAGCTTGTCAAAGACTCAAAGATCGGCATCAAATACGCGACAGCAAAGAGACACCCCGCGTGGATCTGAGCAACAGATACCGTTCTTCAGAAAACTAGCGGATAGGCTCCATGTCGTTCAAAACTGGTTGAAGAGTCTCGATGGCTCACAGCAAACTCGTAACCCCACAATCGTTAAGTTACTAAACAACCTGGACCGATTATGTGTGGTAAAGTACCCCGCTCGGCTCAGCCTTGGGCCATTTATTGTGATTGTTGCCTTCTATGTACTTACTGGTATATAACAGCGGCCCTGGGGTCAGAGGGCGTCTATCAATGGATACGACGGACTCAGGAACTTTCGAAAGTTGGAAGACACGCTGCTTGTCAAAGTCGCGCGCGAGACAAGTCCAGCAGCTGAGAAGCGTCGCCAAGACTTGCTTCGGATCCTTGACAAAGTGTCGCTGGCTCCATCAACCGGACTTCGAGAAACCTTTGATGGATCAGAGGTCCAGGAAGAAGCATCCGACTTCTGGTTCCCTAAACGCTTGGATTCTTTATACACCGTTCTTCATTTGTATCGAAGTTATGGATCAGTCGAGCCAGCCTGTAGCAGGAAATTAGTGGCCAGAATGTGCCTTTCCAACAGCAAGATGATCGAAAATAAATGCCTGCGAGTGGACATATTATTAGCTTCAAGTGACGATGTCGGATCGACTTCTCACTCTCGTTGGAAAGAAGCCCAGATAGGAGTCTTCCCAAAGGAAGCACAGCTTCACATGGTTCCGAGGTGAGTAGCAGCTCCACAGGCACTCATTACCGCTAACATAAAGGTACAAGAAGACAGAGTGCTTTATATTCTACCCGAAACGATGTGGATGCTGAGCACAGAAATGTCTTGTCACAATTATCGACGAATGCATTACACCAGATGCTTCGAGACGACAAACCTCCCTGTCTGCAATTGCAAGTTCGTGAACAGAACCTCGTTTTCAAACAAGGCTTGCCCAAAAATGTCAGCAATTATATCATCATAGATAGGCCGAGTGTCTGCCTTGATGAGATTCTTCGTCCGGACTTGATGAGCCCGCGAAAGAGGTTATGTATCTCATCTATTGATACAAGCTTTCTGGCAGTGCTACGGCTCCAAATGGATGGACGATGCCTGGACGAAGCTGCGCATACACTTCATGTATACACTTAATACGAGTCGAAATTCGGAGCCACAACTGTTTGCACACGAGCCATTCCTCACAATCGACTTTGCTGAACACGAGCAAAAGGCCTTGTCAATAAATGCCCTCATTCCATCGAAAGTACGAGCTCTTGGCATTCTGCTCCTGGAATTAGAACTTGGAACTACGATAGAGAGTCACTGGCCGGCCGCATTTCTGAACGCCGAAGCAAAGCCTAATGCCTTCACGGACCTAAGCACAGCCCAATCTCTTGTACCCGAGAAGCCCGAGGAAGATAAGGAGCTCAGAAAGAGAGAAACTTATACTGTTCTACGAGAAATCATCGGGAAATGTCTGTATGCTACAGAGTTCAAGAACGGCCAGAACGGCGATCACGAGAGGGATCTGATCTTCCGGGAGATTTTGACACCAATTCAGAATGCGCTTACAATCATCGGAGGCGATTGTGAGGAAATTCGCTTTCAGCCCTTACGTCTGGGAAGTTCAGCTGGCTCAAGACAAACTGCAGAGAGAACCACCGTCACCACCGTTGCCTCTTCAAGTTTTTCTGTTCCAATCGTTTCTAACTACCACAGCGAGAGGCGAGGTCAAGCTGGAGCTAAAATGTTTGATTGCGTTCATGCCTGCACGGAAGAAGAGTGAGAAACATTTTGTGAGTAACAGTACGCTACTGACTGTGTGCAGAGGACATGCGGCCGACAATTGGCTTGATGATGTTGCCAAGATTAGAGCAGATTGCTTCGACCCAACGCTCATTCGGACAAGGATCAAGATTGCTATCCTGGACACTGGTATTGACTACGACCACACATTCTTCTCCGACGACAATATGCATCGCTTAGTGGCACGTGAGAGCTTTCTCGATTGCAGCGATCCAAATAGTGTCAAGGATAGGCCTCGTAACACCAAAGACACCCACGGCCATGGAACTCATATTGCAGGCATCATACTCCAGGTCGCCCCAGATGCAGATCTGTATATTGGCCGAGTTGTTCGTGGAGATGAACCAACACAAGATGATGCGCAGCAAATATCAAAGGTGTGCGGTAATAGTTTTGTTCCAAAGTTCCCCCATTCCCTCATCACGATGTGCTGCATCTTGAATCGTATGAAGTCTCTGACAAATAATGAAGGGCATCCGCTGGGCAATTAGTCAAGGTGTCGACATAATCACCATGTCTCTTGGCTTCAATCACCCGCAGGGAGAAATAAGTGAAGCAATAACTGAGGCTTATGGAAAGAAGATACTCGTATTTGCTTCTGCTTCGAACAGCGGCGCGAACCCGATAGATCCAATAGCTCATCCGGCTCGCATGGCAACGGTCTTTTGTATCAGTGCCACTGATGCATTGGGATACAAACTCGCGACGACACCACCGGCACAGACGGGGAAAGAGAACCTCAGCGTCATTGGCGCTGGCATAAACTCGGCATGGGTCTCGGAGCAGATGGAAAGAAAGTCGGGGACCTCGTTCGCTACCCCAATCGCTGCCGGCTTAGCTGCTTTGGCATTGGAGTCCGCAAATCAGAGAAGCACGGCGACACCTGGGGCGTTTTCAGATCAGGATTTGAAGACACTGGATACCCGCGAAGGCATGGCAACAATCTTGAAAAAGATGGGCAAACCAAAAGTGGGGTCGTTTCGATTCCTACGGCCCTGGGCTCTGTGGGGTGACAGATCCAGAAGGAAAAGTCACAATCGGGTTATAGCAGCTATGACGGATCTGTTAGAAGACATATAAACTGATGCAAATATGCCAGCTCGCGAGTCAGGTTGTCGATCAAGATTTGAAGCCATTTGTTCTTCTACTGGTCTAACCTTGGGAAAAGTATCCTGCTTCAGAGCCTTATTAAAGCAGTAAGTAAACTCCTCAAAACATCGCCGCATACTAACCCGGCATTTAGCTTACTCCTTAGCAGAAAGATAGGTGAAGTTGCGGTCTCATAGTCATCCCCAACACGAAGTAGCGCATGAATGGTCTCTCAGTTGAGGCTTGGAGTAGCAAGGTAGATCCCAACTGGGTGATCAAGGAAGTAATTGGGAATTGTGAGATGTTCCTTGGGAGTGACGCTCTTCAACCACAGCCCCTTCTGCAAAAAACGCAAGACAGTCAAAGGGGTTCAAAGCAATGTTCCGGATTCAGTCCGCAGTTCCAAAAGAATTAAGAAAGATGCTCAAGGCAAGTCAGCTCAAGTCTTCTAGGCAAGGGGTCTTGAGGAGGTTTGGTTGATGGTATTTGTACATCCATGCTATTGTGCTTCTCGCTGCTGCGGGAGGGAGGCCTAAAAGAGGCCCGCTCGCGAGCGAATCTCACATCCCCAGTCACAGAAAATGTAGTGTTTCGCGATGCGATATTGGGTTCAAAGGTGATGGTATTGCAAATATTGGCATGTGTGATGGGGTTGAGGCACTGCTCAAAGACTTGGTTGGGGTTAATAGTGAGGGAGGTATACCATGAAACTGATGAGATTATTAGGAAGCGCAAATATGAGATATTAAAGCTTTAGGTATTGTGACGAACAGATTGCAAACATTCTCAAATGCAAGAAAAAACTGTATATACCAGCTGACCTGAAATGTGATCAAGAAACACGCATTGACAAACCAGGCCGGATGCAATCTTTCAATTCATTGCAGAAATTCTCTTGTTACAGGCGTGGTATCCCACTATATCATTTTTCCTCCAGACGCCCTCAGCAATGCTTTTGACTTTCCCAGTCTCCAAGTTAATAACTCCCCATAACGCCCCATATATTAGATGTCGTTTCCAGCTCTAGACACAAAGTCTATAACTAGCATATCGACCTGCAGTCTCAGACTTCCGAATGATCTTGACCACCTGCCCTCGTCTCAGTCCCAAGTACCTCGCAACAGGATCTCCCAATTGAATTCGAGGAAGTTGTGTATCCTTTAACCTGTACCTGTGCAACAGTGCCGTTCTCTCCTCCTTGCTCAACAGAACGTGTTTAGGCACCAATTCGTGGTGTGTGATATTGACCAACAGATCTGAATCCTGGAAAGTCTCGATTCTTGTCTCGGATGCAACAGCGGGGATGATCTTCAGCGCAGAGGGAGTGATGTTGACGCTTGTAACCAAGATACCGGTGTGGAAGTTGTGTGTAGTGAGGTATTGAGCAAAGGCGCGCATCTGCTTGATACCCACATTCGTATCGGACAAGAACTCAACCCAGATCGTACCGATGTCTGGACTCGCAGGATGGGGATCGTTGGCGGTCGGAGGGTTCGAGTAGCGCTTGATCATGTCCATGCTGGGGCGGGCAGAAAAGTTCATTCCCTTGCGACTGGTTCTGTAAGTATCCGGCCAGGAGTAGGGTTGTGGGGGTTTTACTTGATGCTACCATCATCAGAGGTGAACTTGGTCTTGAAATCATCGAAGCTGATCTTGACTTCTGCTTCGGAGAGCTCGTAACCACGGTCCTGTACCAGTTCGTGGACTGTTCTCCATGCGCGCCAGAGTCGGGCTGATTCTCTTTCTCCAGCTTCGCGCTGCTTGCGCATGCGATCCTCGTCGCTGGACATGATGACAGTGTTGTAGAATCGATCGAGTTTAGATTCGAGACGCCGGCGCTCGTGTGCGAATTTCGAGTGGTGGTCGTCGAGGATGATGAAGTTGAGGTCAGAGTTCGGACGATGGCTGTTGAAAAGGCTAGCGCCCTTTCAATGAAAGAAAGGTTCGTCTCGCTAACCGGGTACCGTAGAGCCTCGAATTCGTGTAAATCTGTCGACAATACCTGACTCCACACACAAGATATTAACTTACTCTTGTGCGCAACACAGCTCGATTTGTCCCTGACAAGAGGGCAATTGCATTCATCTCCAGCGAACATCTTCGGTAACGGGAACTTACTCATTCACAATCATGGCTGACGTTGCGACTCCCTCTGGCGCTGCCATGTTCGACGGGGGTGCTGCCGACAAGAAGAAAGTCGTCGAGACCAAACCTGAGAAGCCAGATGAGGCGACATACAAGGAGAACCTCGCAAAGGCCGAGAAGGAACATCAAGCTTCCATGAAGAGACTGGTATGTCGCTTGAAACTGAATTTGTCCATGCACAAGCTTTCCACACCGGCAACTTGCATATCATTTACTGACATGTATGCTGCAGACCGAACTTCGTGCCAAACTCGACCTCGTAAAGCCCAACAACAAAGATAAAGATTCACCATCCGGAAAGCGCCGTAAGGAATTGCTAGATCAATTGAAGGAGATCAAGGAGAAGCAAGGTGCTGGGAAATCTGGTCGTAACAAGATCTTTGAGGACATCAAGTCTGAGGACCAGAAGATCAAGGACCTCATTGCCCAGCAAAAGGTTGCTCGCAGCAGAGTCAACTTTAAGAATGTTGCTGAATTGGACCAACAAATTGACCGTCTGCAAAAGTCGGTCGACTCAGGTAACATGAAGATTGTGGATGAGAAGAAGGCATTGTCTGAGATCTCGAATCTCCGAAAGCAGCGCAAGGGCTTTGCTGGCTTCGAGGAAGGCCAGAAGGATATTGACGCTCGTAAGGAGAAACTCAAGGCTCTCCGCGATTCTTTGGAGGACCCCGAATCCAAGGCACTTTCTGAGAAGTTCACCAAGATCCAAGGTGAACTTGATGCGCTCAAAGCCGAACAGGATGATGTTTACAAGTCTATCAACACTCTTCGGGACGAGCGCACCAAGCTCCAAGTTGAGCAGCAGGAGAAGTACGGTGCGATCAAGAAGATCAAGGACGACTACTACCAGCAAACCAGAGCCCTCCAGAAATGGGAATTTGACAATCGTCAAAAAATCCGAGAACGCAAGAAGGCTGAGAATGAGAAGTACCAGCAGGAGAAGCGTAAGGAGCGTGCCCAGCAAATGCTTGCTGAGGCCTCTGACAAGGCATACTTGGATGAGATCCGCACTGCTGAGTCTCTCTTGAGATTCCTCGACCCTACATACACCTCTGAGAAGGCACCTCTTCAGGCTCCTTCGCAATTCACCGCCTCTGCTCAGAGAACTGTTGATGATTCCGGCATCAAGGGATTCAAGGTCGTCAAGAAGGACGAAGAGGATTACTTTGCCGGCACCGGAGGCAAGAAGGGCAAGAAAGGAAAGAATGCCAAGAAGGCCGAGTCTCCTGCTCCTGCCGCCCCCACGAAGTATAACTGCCCACCATCTGTCATTGACGACTGTCTTCGAATTAAGATCGAGCCACCAATGACTGCTGCTGAGGTTCCTGCTGCCCTTACTGCCGTCAAGGAGAAGCTGGACTTCTGGAAGAAGGACCAGGAGGCTCAGACCCAGCGTGTACGTTACACTATATCTCTTATCTTATAGTTGTGGTTGCTAATATACAACAGAACATCGAGAAGGCTAAGAAGGAAGTTGAGCGCCTTGAAGCTGAAGAAGCCAACGGAACTCCCGGAACCCCAACCATCCCTACACCCCACGCCAATGGCGAGACCAAGGCTACTGCTTCCGTTGACGAAGGCGGATCTGTCGCTAACGAGGTTGAGCTCATCAAGGAGGCTGCTGCTGATGTGATCGCTGACCTCAAGGGCGCTAGCTTAGAGGACAAGGAATAAATCATTACTAGATGCCGCCTGGTTTCCATCCTGCGTCTTCCTTCTGTCAAGAAGCTTAAGACTGCATGGATGATGCATATCTCATAAATTCGCTGGAAATTCTTAAGGGCACAAAAGTTTGGTCACCAAGCATATTAACATTGCTCGGGGATGGGGTTGATAAAACGAGATCCTTTCTACATGTATTTACTAGGGGTCTCGAGTGGTATCAGGGGAGGAGAGTGTGGTTGCAGATATATTGACGTTGGATGGAGAACAGAGACTAAGAGAGCAATGAGCAAGCATGCATTCTTGGCGCAATAATGGAAGATATCTTCTTAGTGCATCACATCCTGATTTTATGTGCTTCATATTGCTTAGGTGACTGACAAGTCAGCATACTCTCATTGCCTTGCGGCTTCTGGAAAGTGTCTTGGCTGCGAGAAGGACATGGCGGAATAATAGAGACGAGTTGTTATCCTTTCAAATCACTTCGTCTTGTATCATATCACCTCCATCTTTATGAAAGACGTCACCAGCAGCTTCAAAACCACGGAACCTCACGAGACATCATAATAATCATCTCAGGCACGAACACAAGTAGATCTTCATTTTCAGGCTAATATTCACGAACTTACAACATCCCAAACACCACAGCTATGCAATTCCAAAACCTATAACCAAGAAGAGAAGATGCCACATCCGCTATATCAGCCATATCACTATATGCGGAACACCCTTGCTACATGATGCAGTCAGATGCTCGATGATAGTATAAAAGAGAAGAGAAGATGATGTTCCTCGTGGTAGCTCGTGACTTCGTCTCGTGCTCCACCAATAGGATGTGGTGTGTCCTGTGACTCCTTGTTTGATTTGAGAATTTGAAAGATGACGTCCACGAATGTTTCTTTGTTGTGTTTCGTTCTTATGGGTGTTGGCAGTGGTTTTGAGAGGTGTTTTTTTGTGTTCGGGTGGGCTTTTGTATCGTTGATGACATAGCTATTATATGTCTTCCTTCTCGGGTTTTTATGCCGGTCTTTGTTGTAGAATATGTAGAATCGGAATCAAACGTATGTCGAAGGTTGTATGTCGGTATCAAACATTTCTCAATACTGAGGGTGCACATATCCATACCCGGGCGGAGGAGCATACCCGGGTCCAGCTCGAGAATCCCTCCTCCCCATACTCGGTGGCAACGGGACCTCAACCCTCTCCATCCTCACCCTATCTCTCTCCCTCTCCCTCGCTTTCCGTTCTCTGACTCTTTCATCGAGCCTCATTTCTTCCTCCCATGTCGCACCACCACCGCCTCTAAGCCCCACTTCTTCAGGACCTCTACTTCCTGCTCTACTCCGTCTCCGCCTTCTCCTCTCTTCAACTTCACTTGGTTCTCTCAATCTAACTTTTCTTTCCCTCTCTCTTCCCACTCCAACGCCCCCTAACGCACTTAATGGAGGATCCCTGACTCCTGGATCATCATCTGAGGGTAGGTTCAAATCCACCAATCCGTAAAAGTATTCCAGCACCTCTGGATACCTTTGTACACTGGCTTTCCAATCCTCGTCTATGCCTCGTTTCAGTTCTGCGTCCGCGGCTGCTATCTCGGAAGGGTGTGGACGGGCACGGTAGTAGTATGCTGCGCGTTCGGTGATCCGTTGGAGGGCTTGGGCGTGTTGGTCTTTTCGGCGAGTGGTGAGCATGGAGAAGTAGGAGAGGATGTAGTCTTGGGCGTGGCCGCGGACCCACGCTCTGTTGATGATAATTAGCATTGATTTATCCATCAATGAGATATTGGATACATATGGACATGGGGAGAGGATGATGGAGATAGGCCATAGCGAAGAACATACCTTATATCAACAAAAACACTGGTCATCATTCTCTGCTCTGCCTGCCTCACAGCAATATCCAACCCCTTTGCCTCACACTCGCACTGAGCCAGAGCCGGCTGGCTACAAATTGCACAATCAGGGTCCATGATTGCAACCGGCTTATTCGACCTGGTATGTTTAATCAACATGATTTCGGGACGAAGATATGGCATCCCCTTATCCCACCACCAGACAAGAAATATAATTCAAGAAGATGAGCTAGTCTAATACAAATACAAGTAGATAACAAGGGGACGTGGCGGCTTGTGGAGCCGTTAAGTGTACAAGTGGATGGGATGGAAAAGGAATATGGTATAAAGAACATATGCAGAAGTGCAACGCCGGAAACGGAAACACCGCCATTTTGTACAGGAACGCAGAATCAGAGGGTCTCATTGGAGAACAACTGCTGATGGGCCCGAATGAACGGTGTAGAAGTCATTAGGTGGGTTGTGGACGTGTGTGGGTGAAGGGGGGATGTGTGTGTTTGTCTTGGTGTGGGAGGTAGAGGGAGGGAAGTAGGGATGAGCCTCCAAAGATCATCCACCCACCTTGACTCGATATCTCAATCACGCTCTCTATCCCGTCTTCCTAATCCGGTCTTCCGCTTCGGGACGCCAATCGAGGTTGCAGCACGCTTCAAAGACAGGAATAAGGTGGTGAGAGACAGGATGGGTGTTGAGGAGAGAAACAGGCCTGTAGACGAGAGTGTAGAGCTTCTTGCGGCGTCACCATAGAGACAAGACTCGGTGGCCAGCACAGATGTCGTCGCTCTCCTCATCGGCCATGGCAAATATTAAGTGGGGATAGAAGAGTGGTTGAGCAATAGAGAGGACGCAAAGGCCCTGGGAGTGTCGTGGCTCGAATGCTTGACATCGCGTGCGCAAGGCCAATGCACGTCGAGGGGAATGTTGCATATCATGAGATCTGGTTGGGGTTGACAGCGAGCATGGCCAATGAGACATGTGAGGAGAGTGCGCCTGCAGCATTAGGTGCAGGAGAGGAGAGTATATTTTACACCGCTTTTAAGGCAAGCATGAATTTGTCAGTTGGAGGTTGAAGGAAAACAATCGATTCGCGGAGATATGCAAGAATGAAGGCAACATTGATTGGAGGGCACATGAGTTGTAACAGATGAAGATATATTGGAGATGAGAGGCAGCTGAGAGGTTGTCCCATGATTGGAAGTTGAGACAAGACTGGAGTGGGACTAGTCTCGGCAGCGTATCAACCTTCCTCCGTACGGTGACCGAGAAGACTTTCTGTGCAGTCAATATCAAACTTCTGGACCGTCAGTGTTCCTCTTCGTGTATTGAAAATGCCACCAAGATGTTCTTCTCTGCAGAGCACATTGCTACCTTTTCTCTACCCATTCGTCTTCTCCCAAGCCTATAAAACCACACTCCGACCCCTCATCTCCTCAATCCGCAGACATAGCACATACGTCGAACCAGGAGTCCAAGTCGAGCACATCGAACCTCTCCCAGAATCCCACCTCAACCCACCTCCTTCCGACTACGGCCGAACCATCTTCGCCGACAGCGCGACCGTGACACTCTGTGCGGGCAATGGCGGACATGGATGTATCTCCTTCCTCCGTGAAAAATACATTGAAGCTGGTCCTGCCAATGGAGGAGATGGAGGCAGTGGAGGAAGTGTTTTCATACAAGCTGTGCGTGGCGAGACCTCATTACACAAGCTTGCAAGGAGGAATATCTTAAAAGCTGGACGAGGCAAAAATGGGAAAGGAAAGACGAGAGGAGGAGAAAGAGGGGATGATCTTGTTATCCAAGTTCCCGTCGGGACTGTAGTGAGGGAGATCTCACGACATGATCCTATTGCGGATGAAGAAGCTAGGAGGAGAATTGAGGGTGGAAAGGAACATGCTGTTGAGGGTGCTGATGGTAGAGGACCTTGGAAATGGGATCGAGAGAAATGGCTATTATATCCTGCTGTTGATCCTAGGGATATTGCTACAGCAGAATTTCCGAAATTGCCTAGAGGGAGAAAATCGACGTTGGCAATGGCTCAGGTCAAGGGACCAATTGCTTTGGATCTAAGCAGACCGATGGACAAACCGATTCTGTTGGCTGCTGGAGCAGTAGGAGGTTTAGGCAACCCACATTTTGTCACCAAAGAAGTTCCTCGACCAAAATATGCTACAAAAGGAGATGACGCCATCCGGATCACATTGGAATTGGAGTTAAAGCTCCTAGCAGACGTCGGACTTGTTGGCCTACCCAATGCTGGGAAAAGCACTCTCCTCCGTTCAATCAGCAACAGCCGAGCCCGGGTCGGAAACTGGGCCTTCACAACTCTCCAACCAAACATCGGCACAGTCGTCCTAGACAACCACAAAGGCCGCCCCTTCGCCTCCGTATCCCATGAGAACGGGGACGTGCGAACAAACTTCACCATAGCCGATATTCCTGGCCTAGTCGAAGACGCACATCTCGACCGCGGTCTCGGGATTTCTTTCCTGCGACATGTAGAACGAGCTCGTGTTCTAGCTTTCGTCGTTGATCTGGGGAAAGGAGATGCTGTCGCCGCTCTCAAAGGACTATGGAAAGAAGTCGGAGAATACGAACGCATGAAGATCGAAGAAGAGAAAGAGTTGATAGAACCAGTCGTTCACTGGAGTCCTTTCACATCTGTGGAAGACGCGCTTGCGAATCGTCAGGAAACAATTGTCCTATCAAGTGGTCCTACGGTGGAGAACCCGCTGGCGCCAGAGTTACCTAGTATTGCTGATAAACCGTGGTTCGTTGTTGCTACGAAAGCGGATCTTCCTGATACTCAGGAGAATTTTCAGGATTTGAAAAAGTATCTGGAGAGGGTGAATACAGGAGAGGAGCCGCATCCGAGTGGGCAGACGGATGTGTGGGCTAAGCCTGTACCTGCCATTCCGATTAGTGCTATTAATGGGCATGGCGTGGACAAGATTACGGAGTGGATTGTGGGGTTGTTTGAGGAGTGATTGGTGGATGTTTGTATACGTATGTATTATACTGTACTGAATAGGATACGAAGATAACGAATCACCTCTGTACATTGGCAGCTATGAAGTAGAGTTTGTCAGACCAGACTCATGACTCTAGCAAGTGCCAGTTGTACCATTCTCAGTGCCACATATCATAGCTTATAGCTATACCAAGCTAAAGCTCATGCTCATTGATTGTAGCTCTTCTCTGGATTGTGAGCATTCAAAGACCCCAGACTCTTCTCAAGAAAGCAGCCATATCATCCACTCCATGCTCCTCATGAATCCAATGCGCACCATCTTCATACTCCTTCCACTCAACATCGTACCCCAATCCCCTCATCATATCTCTCAACCCCTCCCCAAGTTCAAAAGGTACGGTATCATCGTCCTTTGAATGTGACAAGAAAACCAATGTCTTGTCAATGGACCGAGATTCGATGGTCAAGTCATCCACATGCGTCGCCAATCCCTCCATCTTTCCCTCCTCTACCGTCCTCGGAATCTGTAGCAAATCATTACGGATAAACGCCGACACATCTTTTCCCTCCACATCCACACAAATTTCTTCAATCCTCCTCCGAAAAGGATACCAACTACTAATCCCCAAAAACCCACCCAACCTCCCCTCCATTCCAAGCCCCAACCCATACGCAAGCATCGTAAAAACCGCCGTCGAACACCCCTGACTAATCCCCCCAAGCACTACCCTCCCCTTACCAACCACCATCGCCTCCTCCCTCACAATCTCCCCTATCTGCTGCACACTCTCACATAAGCCAGGAATCATGAGTTCCGCTCTCTCTTCACGGTCTTTGAAATCCCAGACATCGAACCATTGGGAGAGGATTTCTTCGCCTGCCATTGATGATGCGAAGGAGGAGGATTGGATGAGAGAGTGTGTTCGGGCTGAGTAGCGGAGTTTGGAGGTGGGGAATACCCATTTGACGGGCGGGAAGATTCTGGGGGTTGTTAGTGTTAATTTGATGATTTGCTCAGGAAGGAAGAGGGAGGGGGAGGGGGAGAAGAGGAGGGGATTGTATGGGAGGGATGGATGCGTACTCAGCTAATGAACGACCATCGGAGCTTTTACTCTCAAAGAAGTCTTTGGAGAAGTAACTCCCGTAGTCTTCTCGGCCGTGGAGGAGGATGAGTGTGTATTCGTGTTTTCCGCTGGTTGGGTTGATGATTGTTGTTTCGGTGCTTGGCGGCTCCTCATCGTCTGATTCTTCATCTTGTGTATTTTTGTTTGTTGTAGGTGTGTTTTCTTTGCTGGCTGTGGTTGTATTGGGTGAAGAGTCCTCGAAGGCGGGAGGAACCATTGATTTGACGCCTACACGATCTGTGTTGCAGCTCGAGGAGTTGTCTGTGAAGCCAGTCATCCTTGATGCTTTGTCGCTGAGGATACCTCTGATGTTGAAAGTTGAAGTGAGGCAGAATATCTTGAACAATAGTTTAAGTCATCTTTGAGTTGGGTATTGTCTAGATTGCTCCTTCCGTTCGGTACCGTGGCTTTTCTGCTGCCTAGCCAAGGATAGGCTGGCTCTCCCCACATGTTGCATATTCTTTCCCGCAACTTACTCGTATATTGGGAGTTTCTCAGCTGCCAAATTATATCCACATGTTTGCATGAGCACAAGCTGCATGTGCGATTGTTTATTGTCACGTGTACTCCCCTCCTTCCACATGCCCTGTTGCCCCTGAACAAGCGAGGTAAGCTGATGAAGGATTTCATAGAACAACCGTTCCCATACAAAGCAGACGGGACCGTCTGTAAAAGCTTTGAAGGTTTAGAGAAAATACGAAAGCTTCAAAGCACGATACATCGTAAAATCGAGAATCCAATCAGGGTTTAATGGTATCATGAATCAATTTTCCCATTCTTGAGTCCCGTATGGGGTTAGTAAGCTTGCTGCTCTTGCTCAGGCGCTAATCACCCTCGGCTCACCCTCGGCTCAGTCGACTCGCCTGAGGAACTTGAGCACCTTGAGCAGGCTTGGAAGGTACTCTTTGAGGGATGAGGGGAAGGAAGGTGTGAAGCTGACGGATGGGGAAGGAAATGGGGATGGTTGAGAAGGGAGATGAAGTATGCGAGCCCCGATCCAATGATTGAACACAAAAGGGGTGTGGATTGGTGGATGCCTTGGAGAGGACTCAAAGGAGTTGGAGACTTTATAAGGAAAGGGCTGAGTGGACTTAGGAAGAGCAAATAGGGGGAGGTTTACTAATTCTCTACGAGGGAGCTCGATGAGTATTCACAGCAGACCTGTTCCGCCATCAATGGCCCCCAGAACTTTCTCCAGAAACGAAACCTGGACCTGCTCCCGTTGAGCGGGTCCCCAAGGCTGTTCAAGATCTGACGCTTCTTGTGGCCGCTGAATCAACGTCCCCTGGAGACAGTGCAGCACCGCAGACGTGTAAGCGCCACCCATATGATGCGGCAGCCTCTCCCTTGCGTGCAATTCAAGACGGATCTTGATCTGCTCTGCCGTCATATCACCAAAACGCTTCTCAAACCCCAGAATCGGTCGCCAAATTCCGATCTCCAGCAAAGTTACGCCGAGAGCGTAGATATCATGCAAGACCATGAAACGATCTTCCGGTTGCCCTTGTCTATCTGGATGTCTGTAGATGTCGCGTTCGAGAATGTCGTCTCGCTCGGTCGTCGATCTTTCTCTTTCGATCCGCGAGAACTCGAAGCCGACGAGGTAGGGTATGGAGAAGCTGATCTGGGATGCTTTTCGGGGCAGCAGGATGTTTTCGGAGCGGATTGATTTGTGCACCCAGTCTACGGAATGGAGCTGGAATACTGTTTGCGCAAGAGTATAGGCGAGCTTGAACCTCTCCCCAAGAGTTGGACGACGCTCCGTGCTCGAGCTGATTGCACTCTTGAGGTTGATTGGAAGATTTGCGAGGTTTAAACCGGCCTTTGGGTCATCAATTGGCAGACGGAAGACGAAAGCAAACTTTTTAATCACTGTTCGCTGTTGTGGCACGTTTTGCTCGACAACTCCAATGCACTGGAGGGTATTGAAACCACTCTGTGCAGCATTAGGTTGACTCAAGAGCTCCACCAGGCCTTTCAGGCGGCCCAGGATCACCTTGGATGGGCCGTCCGCGTTTCGAGGGAGCTCAAAGGACTTGAATTCGACGAACACTGACTCTATCGTCTCATCGTCCTTGACGAGCTCTTGGACGCGAGTATCGAGATCGGTGCCGCTGATCACCTTCGAAGGCTTCAGAACCCAGTACCAATGGAACATCTCAGAAGGTGCCTGGGTACTTTCGGCTATGAGCTTCTGGAGAGAGATGCTATTTGATAATCGCAAGCCTTCCCTTTTCGCATAATTAGCATCTGAACATGTAACCAGTAACCAGGTCAAGCTTTCTAGGAACATTACCAGATTTCAACCGGGGTTGTTTTCGCCACAGCTGGTCCATTTCCAAATAGTAGTGAACAAAGCAACAATTGTTGAAGATCGATGTTCCACTTCGAGATATCAGAAAGCAGAGCTGAGACTTTCTTTTTTCGAAACAGCCCCCAACCGCCGGCTGATAGAAGGCTTGCATTTTCTTGACGCTCCTTGGCTTCCATATCTCCAGCGTCCTTGAGCTCGGCCGTGTCTTCGATACTGATGAGGTCAAGCTCGGATGGCAATGAGAGCTCCAGTCCTCTTTCCAGGTCCTTGATGCTATACTTTTCCACTAGTTGCGTGTATGCAGCCAATTTGATATGGAGTTCCTGAATCATGCCCTTCGCAGCTCTCTGAAATGTTCCTGATAGCTGCTCAAAGCGCGATCCACCTGCAGCCGTTTTCTGGCTCAAGAACCCTGAGAGGGCTTCAAGTCGAGCGATCTCGGTAGCAAGATTGGTTTTCAGTGATCGTACGTCCTCTCCATAACGCTTTGAGTTGTCGACACAGTGGTAGATGAATTTCAGCACGTTGATGCCATTGACGACAATGGCGACGGATAGGCCTGTGGCGCCCACTGGATCCACCATCTTGGGAGATGATTATTTTGGTGAGAAGCGACACCTCTAGAACGAAATTCCAAGGAGTACTGGGCTGTCGATGCTTGCGATCTGGAGGAAGGAAGGAAATACATTATCAGCAGGTGTGTAGCCTGGCTGTCGACGCTCATTCGACGACGAATCAAGCGCGGTCCCTCAAGCCTCTGGAAAAATCAAGATTGTCCCCAAATCAATCGGGCGTTTGCTCTCAAGTGGCAATTCGAGACCAATAAGAAGCTGAAGATTCTGTGCAACGTCGGAAAATGAGCCAGTGAGGGACCTTGGGAAAAATTGCTTCAAGCATTTGTACAGAGCCCACGCCGCCTTCACAGAGCCTTAGCCTACTCCGCCGGTTTCTGAAGGCGAGCTTTCAGGGAATTGCAATATCGTACCGTTGTACTCATCCTCAGGACGCTGTCTCCGAACCCACCATTCTTCCCATCTCTGATACCAGTATGTTCAGATCAGACCGATCGGCGACCACACTAGAAGGTAATCTCCCCAATATCAATTCGAGAACTACCCTTCCGGAGTTCCTTGGCTTTCTGAACTCAAGGAATGTACAACGAGTCCAGCTTGACTCTGCCTCCACATACCGAAGCCGAGTCATCAGTGATAGTGGTAGTCAGTTTACCATCTACACCGACCATGGAATCAGAAGAGGTGGAAGGCCCGAGGGTGTGGTGAAATGCGCAAAGATCAAGCTGAGCGAAGATGGCATGCTTCCAAAACAGTCAGATGATAGCCGAGCCCAGGTAAGCCAAATTCTGTTTCGATAATTCTTTGAAGCTAATAGCGGGCCCCGCCGAAAGCGACTCGTGGACTCCATATACAAAGAAATCCTTGTCTTGACCCACGAAAGACTGCGGAACAATGCAAATGTCCTTCGTCTTCTCTTCTACGATTTGATAACCGAGCAAGACAAATACATCGTCCCCGCATTGATAGTAGAACGAGCCAAATACGGAAGTCTCGCAGAGCATCTTGGCCGGCAGGAAGGCTTGGAACCCGGGAGCGATGTTTTCCCTTCCGCGGATCGTTCTAATTTCACCCCAGCTGAGAAGGTTAGCATTTGTACCGACATCACCATAGGTCTCCTTGCTCTCCACCAAGCTGGCATCGCCCATGGAGATGTGAAGTCCGATAATTTCTTGTTGTTCGATGCGTCGGAGCCAAATATCAGATACCAGGTGAAGATCTCGGATTTTGGGTCCATCATACTCTTGAGTCCATCGAGGAACAGCCAATCCCCAAAATACTTGGGCACTCGCTCTTGGAATGCCCCGGAGATAGACTCCCAATCAGGGAGCCAATACTTGGATTCCGAGGGCCTTCTACGATGCGATACATACTCCGCTGCTTTGACAATGATGCATGTCGTAATTGGCACAGTGCACACTAAGATCATGTCCAAGGAGAAGAGCGTACTTGGAAAAGCAACAGAAATACTGAAACACTCTGACTTCCCGGCTCCGCTGGAAAAGTCCATGATAGAAGCAATTGATATTTTGCTACCATGGAATCCCAAGGAGCGATGTAGTGATCTTTCCGTTGTATTGGAGATATTACGTCCCACGAAAGATTTTGCCATTGCAGGGAGCTCTCCGCCAACTACCACCCAACCCAGTCGAACAGCAGAAAACATATCTGAAAGCACCGAACGAATTTTTGGAACAAAGAACTATTTATCATACGGCTGGATCGACGCCAACTGGACCGAACAAAAAGCGCAAGCGAGAGTCTTTGGGGATCTCGAACGCTCAATTCTCGACTCCGATGACAAGATATCCGGAAGAGCTCTCTTCGAGATGGCCATCACCCACGCGATTGGTTTCGGCACGCTTGAGAATCCTACCCTTGCTCTCAAGTGTGTCCTGGACTCTGCCCGTAAAGGCTATCTTCCAGCCAGAGCGATCTTCGAAGTATGGCACCAAGCCTTAAAGGTCGATGTCCCTGTTGATTTGGAGACCCAAATAGATTGGCTGTATGAAGCCACCACTTGGGGATCATTCTATGCTGGCAAAAGTCTCGAACGAATTGTCCAGGGAAAATATGTGCTCGCAAGACAAGAATTCCATGCTCGTGGCGGATATAACCAATTCTTCTACACCAGGGAGCCTCCGACGTACATTGGATCCAGGAACTCAACCCTGGTTACGACACTGAAACTTCAGGACGACTTATCTCATGCTCACAAGTTGCTCTTTTCGGCTGCAATATATGGAGACGAAAGCCTGGCTCGTCGAATACTAGAGCTCGACGGCACCGATCCCAATTTTACGAACGAGTTTGGAGAGTCGTTGATGGTGGTAGCTTGCAAAGGGGGCCACTTGTCTGTTCTGAGAGTAAAATCGACCTTTCCATCTGCATTCTTAAACTAATGAGTTTCTAGTTATTAGCAAAGCATGGAGCCTCTGCCGACGTTTATCAAGAGAACGCCGTGGTCAGACAATCCGCTCTGCATTGGCTTATTGCTTTCGAGGATGCGGATGTTTTGGAATCCGCAACAATACTGCATGCCTCCGGCGCAGTTGTTGGCAATTCTACCGGAATGCAGTGGTCGCATCCTTCTGTAGACGTCCCGGGGGTATTTCCAGGCGCCGCTAGCCTGCATCATGCAATTTTCAGCGGCAGAGATTTGATCTCTAGCGCAATGATCCAGTACTGGCCAGAGCAGATCAATGATACAGGCACGGATGAAGACGGAAGAACTCCACTGGACTATGCCATATTCGTCCACAGGGCAAATGCTGTCAGAATACTGATCCAGAATGGGGCTCTCAAGGATCTAGAAGTAAACCAAATATGTCTTTTGGACGTCACCGCAATCGAAAATCATGAGCTATGGGCGAACAACGGAATGTTTCAAGCCTCAGGAGAAGAACTTGGCATTGAGTGTATCAATGCTGTAGCGAAAGCAGCACCATCACTTCTAGATATGCCACAAGAACAAGGCTTTACACCGCTCATGCAAGCAGCCACAAACCGTAGGCCGCAGATGCTTCAATGCTTTATCTCCCACGGATGCAATGTCAACACCACCACTTCATTCGAAAATGATGGAAGAACAGCTCTGAATTATACTACGGAGAACCACCTAGACAACGAGGAAAACGACGTAATTTCTCGACTTCTTGAGGCCGGGGCAGTCCTTGATCACAGAAGTAGCAAGGGCGGAAAGCACGTCTTGCATTTCGCTGCGAGAGACAACAAAGTTTGGGTTGCTCGGCAAATTCTCGATCTCGGCGTCGATATCGACATGAAAACGTCGTATGGAGAGACACCGTTGCATTGCGCTGTTTTCTATGGAAGCTATGAAACTGGGAAACTGCTTTTGGAGCGCGGTGCTTCAATCGATCCCGTCCATTCGAAAGGGACTTTCAACCATAGGGACTGGCAGGGATTAACACCCATAGCGCTTGCCGTCCTTTGCCTTCGACGAGACTTCATCGACCTCCTTATTGAATACGGTGCTCTGCCCCTGGCTCGGCCAAGCCATATGGATACTGTTGTTCATCTTGCGGTTTTGGAAGAGGGGTTAGATGCCCTGGAAATGGTATTGCAGGTCCCCAAATTCCGCACACCGGAAGTCTTGGATGCCAACAACTCCAGAGAAGTGACCGCTTTACATCTTTGCGCTTCCAACGTGGACAAGCATACACATCTTCGGCTCTTAGTCGAAGCTGGAGCTGATGTGAATGCTCTCGGTGGGAATGGCATCTCCGCGCTGGATTTGGCAAGCGCTCTGAAGCAGTACATCTCCAATCTCCTGGTCTCGTTGGCATCAGATGACTTCTATCGCGAAAATGACGAAGACATAGCTAGCAGTGTGGAAGAAGGAAATGAAGCTCCAAAACTTCCACTCTATGATGTCAAGAGATGGGCAGAGATACTCAAGGCGAGCGATGCAAAGAGTGTTGTATTCAACTCGACTGAGAGAGAAGCTATCGGATACGAAGACGAGAATAATGATTCGAAACATGCGGAGACAAAGAAACAGAACGAGTATGTTGAATTTGACTGGCTTGCTGAAGAAAGGGCATGTATTCAAGTGATTGCGTTATTGAAGGCAAATGGTGCCAAAAGATACAAGGAAGATGGCGGGCAGGAGGAATTCCTTTTCATGGAGTAGTCATTATCTGCTAATTGACGATATGCAATATGTACAGAAGGAAGACAACAGATATTCAGCAAAACAGACAACGAGAAAGGTAGGACCAGAAAGGAAGCGCGAATGTGAGAAGTCGCATCATCGTGGATTGCCCTCATCCTGGGCTGTGCTTCGAACATAACGGTGTTGGAGATCATTTGAGCTTATATCTAGAAAACGGCAATCTCTAACACAGTATCAAGCAGGGACTATCTTTTCGAGGTTGGTCTTCGCAATGTTTTTGTCTTTCGAGTCTCTCGAGTCTTGGTTCCGTGGGCGGGTGACACCAGGAAAGCCCATGAAGCTCCACTGGCATAAAAATCAGGACACTAAGAGGGTTGGCTTTCGGTCCGCATTAGGATGCCGTGCAGAGATGGGCTTGTCATTATTTATGGCATGAGATGTCGTTCAGAAGTTGATTTTTAAAAGGATTGTTGTGTGATAATTCCAGTCTTACTCGTAAGCTGTGACCTTCGCTACGCTTACAGTACAAGGAGCTCCCAATATAGAAAACATGCCGCGTAACTATTTCCACCCACTCAGCCGCTCTGCCAACAAAGATATTGATGCATGCATTACGTCACTATCCGAATGCATACTATTTCGACACGCATGTCTGCTTTAACGGTGATACTATTTATCAACGGCTGTCCTTCTGACGAGAGGGACCCAAAATCTACTCCGGCAGGAAGCTGAAAGGAACCAGAAACGGATTTAGGAAACTGTAGCCGGGCACACAGGAGGCCAAAATGGATTTCCACATTATGGCGCACAGGCTGACTCAGGGCGTGCTCAGGCTCTGCTCCGGCATGCTCGCCCTCTGCTCAGGTTAAAGCAGCAGTTGCTCACGTCCGGAGACTAGAGCGGAACCAGGGAAAGGGAAAATAATCTTGAGTCTATGGGTATCCAGCTCAGATTGAGAGGAAACCAGTAAGCATTTATTGTGTCAATTCCATAACATCCACCAGCTCCCATAAAAATGAGAATATCATTCCCATATCCGCATCATCATCACCACTACCCCTCAGATACTACTAGCACTCTCCGGCTCCCTCTCCGTCGCACTCACAATCTCAGCCCTGAACCCCTCCTGCGTCGTTCGATCCTGATCCTTCTCCTTCTTGCCTACCCCATCATCTCCCAATCCCTTATGAACATCCGTCTTCGATCCCTCGGTAGCTTTGCTATAAGTATCGTCTGCGCTGTTGTTGGGTTGGCCTGGAGCGAGGTCGCCGTCGACGTTCGGTTGGAAGGTCGAAGATTTGGGCGCGGAGCCTGCGGGGAGGACTTGTATTTTGAAGGTACCGGGCTCTTCGGAGGAGTCTTGGGGGTTGTGCTGTAGAGTTTGGAGGTTAGTATTTTGATGAGGAGAGAGTTTGGGAGGATTAAAGTGGGTACTTACAGCTGAACCTCCTGTGATATCTGCCATGATGTCTGTTGATGTGGGATGTCTGGAAGGTTTACGAAATGTCGTGTCTAAATCAAAGACAAGGAGGATGGCACCTTCTTATAGAACATTGTGAAATCGTGACCATCGAGTCAATACTGTAATTCACCCCTCCACCTACGTCAGGAGTCTGCGCGGTCCAAGCTAGTCTCGACCCCGCGTCCAGGAACATATTTCATCTTGTTTAATTCGTTCCATGACAGAAGCTAAGGGAGCGGATGCAACCTAAACTCTAACTATTATAGTCCTGGTTTAGCTCACTTTACTCAGAATTGTTTAACCATCACGCCTTTTCAAGAAATGTACAATTGACTCGGCTCGAAGCATAAGTTGATTAATCCTGAGCTGGTTGTCAGGAGTTCCTTATACCAAGTTTCTTTTATAGAGTAATAGAACCGATAGTTATGTCATGAATTAGAGAAATAAGAAGTCACTTTCGGATCTGGCTGTTCAGTGATGATGAGCTTAAATTTTCCTTTTTGCAAGACGTTCAGAATCATGGGATTTCACGCAAAAGTCACATTTGCATCAAATTCAAATTCCGAAAACACTTTTCTTTGAGAGTCAGCAAGTGCGCCGGCTATCTACTCACCATCATTAAGAAGTCCAGATCTCAGAAAAACCAATAGAGGAGACCCATACAGCCAAGAATCGTCGAAAGAGACTCATCAACCAGAATACATTCCAATACCACCATCCTTGAGACCATTTGATTGAGTGCCATCCGAAGAGGCTCATCAACCAAGAAACAACCTAATGCCATTGAGACCATCCAGCCAAGTGCCATCCGAAGAGACTCGTCAACCAGAATACGTTCCAGTACCACCATCAAGGAGACCTGACCAGTTGAGAGTCGTCCGAAAATTCTCATCAACCAGGGTGTACCGATCCATGACGTCCGATACCAGGCTAAAATACCATCTTAATCCCAATGTGTGCGCAGTAACCATCTTTCCTCCAATCTCTTCGTAATATCACCCTGCAATAACTCCATGCAGTGGCTTCCTCGCAATGCCCTAGCAAGTGCCTCGAAGTCCAAGACAACTCCCCATCGAAATCGAAATCCATGCGCAAACGCCAGACTCCAGACTCCAAATCCTCATTTACTCATACAATTTCGTTCAGTCGTCGTTACGTCTCGAAGGTGAAAAGAAGAAAGGGCCAAGCAATTAGAAGAGACCCATCTCCCAAGCTAATGAACCAGCCAAATATGCGGCGCAACCCACGGCCATAACATCCTTTGCGAACGGACCCCATTGCTTCGGGACAACCTTCTTCTTCTTCTGTGTAGTGGTAGCGGTAGCGGTAGCGGTATTTGCGTCATCTGCAAAGCGAACCTTCTTCTCGCCAACGGTGTTCTTTCCAGTCTCATTCGCAGTAGACACTGGTAGCACTCCCACATCAACGCCCGAATCCGGTTCCTCCTCCTCATCATCGCTGTACTCTGGGAACTTGAATCGCTTAACCGGGCCATTTGGTATGTGGAGGTTGACGTGCTCCTGCATCTCCGAAAAGTCGTTCTCAAGTTGCTTCATCTCGATTTCGGCGTTGTCCAAGTCGGCATGTAACTCGCTCTTCTCCTTCTCCAAGTCTGAAATCTTCTCCTCCAATCCTTCAACCTTCTTCTCCAAATCCTTGACTTGCTGGGCCAGTTTCCTGCTGATGACTCCAAATAAAAGACTCGGGAGTAGAGCTTGGAATGTTTGACACTTTCGGTTTCTAAAATTTTGACTCGTTGTTCTTGACGTTGGAGGTATCGAATATCGCGCTGAACATCAGTCATGTTGCGTGGTGAAGTGCCCAATAAGTATGAGACATGAGCGAATCCCCAGTCCTTGCTGTGCATCTTGAAGGGAGTCGATTTCTTGGTAGTAGAGTTAGAGTCAGCGCTCTTGACCTCGGATGTCGAGGTGGCGGTTGTGGCATTCTTCAACGTCTCAATCTCCTTCTGGAGCTTCGACAATTCCAGGGCAATCTCCTCCTTCAATTTCTTCTCTGCATCAGCCTTTGTATTGGCGTCAGCGACCTTCTTCGTCTCGGTCTTGATCTTTTGCTCAAGCTCCGATTTCAGGCGCTTGGCCTCTTCTTCATGCTTCTCGTTGTCCTTCTTCTGCTTGGACACTTCTCTCTCCACATTCTCCTTCATCTTCTTATCCTCTGCAACCTCAGAAGCAAGACGTTCGTTCTCCGTCTTCTTCTTCGAGACTTCAGTCTCGGCATTCTCCTTCAAGCTCTTCTCCTGAGCAACCTCAACAGCAAGACGCTCATTCTCCTGCTTCAGCTGAGCCAATTGCTCTTCGGCTTCCTTGTTCGATTGATACTCGGAGTTTGCAGTCTAATTGACCATTGATACCAGAGTTCGGATGTCCTTTCGGATCAGTGGCATTGTGTCAGACGTGGTGTTGAGGATCTTGGCGATGGCCATGACGTCCTGAGCCGCGTTGACGGCAATAGTCGTCGCCGCATTCTGGACTTGCTGTTCCAGGTTCAAGATGTGATTATCCTTGCCCTGGTTCGTCAGCTGGATGTGCTGGATGTCGTTGTTCAGGGTGAACACTTTGCTTTCCGCAGTGCTGAGGCGGGTTTGGAGATCGAGGACCTATATCAAACCATGAGTTAGTAAAGCAAAATCGCATGACATAAGTATATGACAAGTGATGAGGCATCACCTGTGCCTTGTACGCCTCCAATTCTTGGTTGCCGTTCTGAATTGCAGCCTGGTATCCACTCTCCAGATTGATCAAGCGCCGCTTGAGATTTTTGACTTCCTCCTTTGCTGCAACCAACTCCTGCTTTGTCTTGTCGTCAGCAGCTGGGGCAGATTCACCCATCTCGACCTCAACACTGGTAGCAACAATTGCATTCTTCTGCAACTTCTCAATCTCGGCTTCCAAGCGGGTCTTTTCGGCGTCTGTGTTCTTCTTCACTCTCTCGAGCTCTGACTGGAGGTACTTGACGTGTCCCATGGACTCCGCCTTGATGGTCTTGCGCTCCTGCTCAAGCTTGTTCTGGTATTCGAGGAGGTAATCGGCTTTCATCGTATTGATAGAGCGTGTCTGCTGCTCGAACTCTTTGCGCAGTGGCAGGTAATGTTCGGTCTTCCACCACTCATCGATCTTCTTGTATTCCCTGATTCCATTCTGCTTCTCGATATCCAACATCTTCTGCAGTCCCGCAATTTGCTCCCGCATCTTGGCCTCAAGACTGACATTGTTTGCGCCATTCATGTCGATATCGCCTCCAGATGCAGCGCGTTGTAGTTCTCCGATATGCGCCTGGAGATTCTCCTTCTCGGTCTTCCATGTCTCCTCCTTGGTGGCGCAAGCTTTCTTGCACTCGCGCAGATCGTTGTTCACTTTTGTGAAACCATCGCGAGACTTGGTGACATCGTTGCGAGAGTTGCGGCAGGTGATACAGCACTTTGCATGTGCGTTGACGGGTGTACCTTTTTGCGCAGAGTTGACGGAGCCTGGTGTGGTAGTGGTAGAGGATGATGGACCTGCGCCGGCAGGTGTTGTGGGTGTCGTTGGTTGATTCATCTTGAAAATTGTAGTATTATCAAGAGGAATGTGGTACGGCGATTGCGCGTGTATCTTGAGTACAATGCGATGTGTAATTGAGGTTGATTAAAGAAGTGTTGGTGTTGCGCGAGTATGGTTGTAGATCGAGGTTGTGGTCGAGGAAAGAAGGTCGAGTCGCAAAGTATACTCGAGCACTAGCGCGGATTTCAAATTCACTCCCTCATACGTAACCGTTGCTATTGTTCACGTGAACTGTTACGTCGCAACCTTAGTATTGTGTTGAAGTGTCGTCGATATATAATCGAGTTGACAATGGCAACAAACTCGCTAAGCGAGAACCGCTTGTCGTCCGAAGCTTAGACTTCGTCACAATACCAACATGATGACTCATATAAAGCTCCCGCATATGACATTAACAGCAGAGACCGGCTGGCAATGACTGGCAATTTCGATGTCAGTCGTGGAACAGTAGATAGCCTTGTGGGCTACAGATTTCTACAGAGCAGACATTTAAACCAGTATAAAGGAGTTTTACCACAAATGATGGACTTGTTATAGAACAAAAGGAGTGTTTTAACTTCCAATTGGCACCATCCTTTTCGATTTATCTGGCTTGATAATTCTGAAGCTCAGTAATAAGACATCTCAAGCTTTGAAGCTCAGCCTCTCCCAAGAGGCATATTTGCCTCAGCGCAGTAGCATGTAGAAACACCATGGAGGACATTTTGAACCGTTGAGCGATGAAGACAAACTGATCGTGCTGTGACTGGCTATTGTCTTTGATGACAACGGATTTTAATTCTCCTTGGTCATTGTGCTGGAGGGCTTAATGAGGTTGGCAAAGGGACTTCAGTAACAGCAAGCTAGAAGGGGGAGGAACACACCAGTAGAGAAGGGCGTTACACGACACTACCGAGGATACTGTATGAGCTGGCGAGTATGCAATGAACAAAGTCTGACAGGTGCCCATGTCTATGAACTGAAAACCCTCGCCGAGGCTAGGTCACGGATAAACGAGAAATTAGCGCCCTCTGAGACACCCTCCCGATGCCCATATAGATTCAATTAAGCAAAATATCAGTATCCAATATCTAGTGCTTTATGTGAGAGTTTGCGGGTACATTCGGTGGCTTGACTTGCCGGCCTGGGTTCGCATGTTGTCGTGGCATGTGTGGCTCTTGGGTCCCTACGTAACAACACTGGGTGGGGGATTAAAGGCACAAGCAATTGTGTCATATAACCTTTTGCATTTTTTTTTAGGCATGGCAGATACTTTCTACACTTTTGTATTTCTTTCGGGGTTTTAGACCGCACGTTTCGATAGCTGGTGGACGCAGTGATTCTGTTTTGCAAATTTTGGGCTGTTTTGATTTAGCACGAAATAAGCGAACAAAGGGAGATGGAAATGTCGACAGTGACTGTTATGCGGTGGTATCTCTGGTCCAATTCAATGGCCACGGTCTCGGAGGCGTGAGGCACAGCAATAACAAGGTATTCTTAAAAATTGGTAATTCCGACCCCAAGACATCTGCAAGGGGCCTTCAGTTGTTCCTTGCCTCCTGGCGCCAAAGTAATCATGATGCAAACATTAATAGCTACCAGCCTACATGTATTTTAGAACCAAGCTTCGACATTTCATAAACACATTCCAACACTTTTTCGTTGGATCTGGAATATCCCATCTCAGTATCGTGTCCACTACGCAAAAAATGCCGCCGAGACGTTAAAGTCTCGACAAAGTCATGGTAAGTCTGGAGATCTGGAGATATACCCCGCCACTTGGCGGAGGCAACGAAGTACCTACCTACCAAGGTGTATTGTAGCTAGCAGCCGAAGCTATTCACATCACATCTCACAAGCGCGCCTACGTCAGCTCAAATCTCAACTCCAAATCTGGATGTAAAGCCCATCATTCTATGCACACGCACCACTCATCAGGCCATTACTCCCTATCCGCAAAACTCCAACAAGCCATGCAAATGCCCAGCGTTAATCACGCATCCCATCCAAGCCACCATGAAGAGCAAGGACATCCAACCCCAACAGCCCGCCAAGCAAATATCAAACAATTATGAGGCCGTGAACACATATCTACATTCTCCTCCTTTCATCCCACCACAGCCTTCATACTCAAACTCTCGAGGAACCCCGCCAGATCCTCTTTCTTAACCTCCACCACGCAATGCTCGAAACTGTCAATGCGAACCCTCGCACTAGTCTCCTCCACCACCTCCTGGAATGCGTTTCCGAACTTATTCCTCCCAAAGCCTTTGACCTCTTTACTCTCATCCTCATCTTCATCTTCATCGCTCTCAGACTCAGAGCCTTCAGATTCCGTCTCATCGTCCTCATCTTCGACCTCATCATCTCCCAAGGCCAGACGACGAGCTTCTCGTTTCTGTTCTCGGATTTTTTCTTTGTTGGCTCGTTTAAGCTCGCGAGCTTTTTCTTTCGCTTCCTTCTTCTTCTTTCTCTCTTCTGCGGCTTGGCGATTGTTGAATCCCATACCGCCGCCTCCTCCTCCACCTGTGCCGACTACAACATAGACGCCTCTGTTTTCGTTCAAGCCTGCGACAACGAGTGGTGTTCCTCGTCCTCCGTGACCGAGTTTGCCTTTTGACTCCCGTTCTTGCTCGGCGATCGCTTCACCGATCCAGAGGGCCAGTTTTGTGAGAGCAGCTGGGTGGGTGAAGAGTTGGACGTCGGGTCCGTCTTTGACTACGCACATGCGGAATGCTCGAAGATGGCGTATCTGACGCTTCTCGATAAGTGATGTTCCTGTTCGGAGAATGGCGCGGTGAAGGTGTTGGGCTATTGGAAGTGCGGCTTTGAGCTCCTCGATTCTGTAATCACATTAGCCATGTCTAAAGGGTGTAAAAGCAGTCTGCTTACTTCTCGAGTGCATCATAAGCATCCCAAAACCTTCCGACCCACTCCTCGCCTTCCAATGTACCATCTTCGTCCGATGTCTCCTTCAGATCTCTCCCTCGATCATTACCTCCATTCTCCACCGAAGTGACGACCTTCTTCCCAACCTCGAGAATTGCTCCGACCACGACTCCGACATCTTGAGCGCTCAAGGTTGCTCTCCAGCCCCAACTTCTCACAAAGCCCCAACCCTCTTTGGTTCCGCCACGATCCTTACCATCGGTATCTGCTGCTGGCACCAAATCATCGAGTCCATACATCTCTGAGTATTTCAAGAGCTTGGTTCGAAGACCTCTCTTCAGTTCCATATCCATATGTGTATAGCTTTGTTTGCATTGGACAAGACTGACTCCCATCTTTGCCAACAGCTTGTGTAGCTGTTTCCTTCCACGGTCTGACCAGATGTGTAACCTCGCAGACAGATATGGCGAGTGCAGCATGCTATCATAGAGGCTCCAATGTCGAATAAGTAGAAACTTTGGTTCTGGTGACAAACGAATGCTTGTATCTGTGGGACTTCTCGCTGTTGTGGGAATGATACCGCTGTTCTCAGGTAACGCGTTCCTGTTGCCGTTATTGAAACTCGAGTCCGCAAGCTCCGGAGGATTCAGACGTCGAACTTCGTCTCGTAATAATTGCCGTGTCCGCGATCCTCGTGTTCCAAGCCAGCCTCTCGCTGATGATTTCTGGGTTGCAACTGCAACACCCACCGACGAACGCCCATATAATTCCATGGACGTGACTCCAACAATTGTCATCCATAGCAGATCATTATCTTCTCGACCAAGTTCCGAAGCGAGAGAATACATCATTGAAGATATTGGTTCCGAGTAGGAGGCTCCGAGAGAGTAATATGCTTGTAATACTGATTCGTGTTTCCGCCTTAGCTTTAGTAGTCTTTTTCGTAATGTTCGAGCAGATGGACCCTTGGGAGGTTGGGCAGGTGTGGGAGAAACGGAACGAGAAGCACTAGATGCTAATGCTGAAGGACCGTCTAGGGACAGGAGACCGCGCTGTTTTGGACGACTAGGAGAATCTAGTATTGGACTCGACTGCAACATCTGTTAGCATAGACCCTTCTGCTTCAGCAGATAACATACAGAATTACTTCTCCGCCTCTGTCTCGGCCTGTCATCATCGTCTTCACTCTCGTCCTCATCGTCTCGATCTGACCATGACTTTCGCTTTTGGCCAGGCCCTGTATTCTCCGGGGTATCATCTGCCTCACTCTCTGTATCACTCCCATCACTTTCCCTACCATCATCCTCAATCTCTGGCATATCTACTAGTGCCAGATACGCGTCTCGTTCCGTGCGAAGTTCTTCCTCGATATCTCCATCGTCAAAGACCACAATCCCACCCTTTCCTGGTTTGTAGTCTCGTTGTAGCTTGCCACCATCGACACCTGGCTGCTTCTGATTGACCACTTCCCCACCTTCCTCAATCTGAGGTAGTGCTGGGTGACCTCCAAAGACATTCCCCAAATTCCAAGGTCTGCGCGCGTCAATCACCCATACCTCAACACCGCCATAGCTTGTCTCGTCATCGCTGTCGATTCCCAGCAGACCTCCTAGATCAACCAATCCTCCGACTCCCAGACATACCACCACTCCTCCAGTGCCACCTTGGCTTTCCATCATGGGCTGAATAACATCTCGTCCTGCCTTCTCCAAGTCGCCATACCCGGCAATGGGCTGGATCTTGTGTGGTATGTAGTCTCGTTTGAGCATTTGAGTAAGAATTCGACAGCCGCATAGTGCATCGGGTTCGAGGGCGACTAGTATGATTACTGGTGGGGAGAGAGGGTGGTGTGTTCGTTGGAGGTGGAGGTAGAGAGTAGAGATGATTGACCGTGGCAGATACATTGTTACGAGTTGTGTGACGCGTTTCCAGTCATGCTAGAGATATGTGAATCTGGACGAAAAAAGGCTGTGGCAGTTGCTGCTGTCTTTGACCTCGGAATCGCGGGTTGGATAGTCTTCGAGGGGACGCGTTTTGAGCAGAACCAGGACCCGTACTACTGTTCGAAAAGTGCCATGTGGAGGTACAGAAATATTTGGATTCGTATTGGTGAATTTGCTGGAACAATTAAACCTTGGAAATATAGGAGGAGCCGTGTTTGGTGGATTTGTGATGTTTGGTTTCTTGGATGTACATCAATCGCGTCAGGATGATCGAGACGCGTGAAGCTCGGCGCTAAATTTGACAGGCGAGCCTCTTCCGACCACGACGCATCCTCATAGCTGAGCAACCTCACCTGAGCACTTCATATAAGTTTCATATCAGAACAGAAAATATTTGCAGCAGCTCTCACTTCATGACATCCTCAAGCCTAACCCAAACCGACACCCGTTTTCAGATGCCACTTTACGTGCAACACACATCTTCATATCTAGACCTGCCGGGCACACAGTTCTATAAAGCAGTCCAGGAGTATCATGGCAATGAAGAGATGCTTAAATATCAGTACTCAACCCTTTCAACTCCACTTATTTCTTAATTATCCCCAGTCAGTGCGTGGGCTCAGTATATAAGCTCTTGAGTACCTACCTACCTAGGTACTCAACGTGAATATTAACACGTGACCATATACAAAATGATCTCTTGACATTAAACCCTGTGGATGATATTTCCGGTCCTATTATTGTTCACAGGTATGATATATCTTTGGGGGAAGAAGTATACCGATCACTCTTGGGAGCCGCGAGGACGCTGAAATACATTAATCTGTCACAGAGTATGGGTAAAGAAGGTGTGTTACCCAGCAAAAGAAGAGATTCTGAATTACGCTAATCCTCCTATCGAAAACGAGGGGTTAACCTCTATCGAAACGAGCAGAACCCTGAACAAATCAACCAAAATTTACAAATGACAAACGGAAACCCCTCCTCATCACCCTTCAGATTCCACGAACGTTCCAAGACCCGAGGCATAACCACAATTTCAAGCTCCCCCAGGAGACCGGCCGCTGAACATACAGTGACAAGCTCATTTCAGGATGTGCTCAGTGGCCTCTCGAGGATCCGTGGCAGTGTATCAATCAGCCTTCCCTGTCTGATAATCGAGATAGCATCGCAGATAGAACATCAACCCTGGGACGTTGTGATACTGTTTGAGAAGTCAAAGCTCCTGGAAGGATACTGTCAGCTCAGGATCGAATAGGATTAAACATGGGAAGGAACGTACATCGGAGTAGAGGGCGGAGACTGATCGTGCAACTGCATGCAGCATAATCAACTGAAATCCCACGTAAATCAACGTGCATAAAGCCCAGATAGCAGCGACGGCATGGGCAAAACCAAGCCAGTCCAGTCTCCATCGTTGTATTGCAGGCCAATGCAAATTCATTTCCGTGGCATCTTTGGCAAACGTTCCCAGGAGCCTATAGTTAAACGCCTCTATGCCCCTCTGCACAGGATTCAATCTTGGAATAATGCGAGCGAGATGTGGATATGGTCGGTAGACGAAGCTACCGCTGATCCAATACCAGGCTATCCAGAAAAGAACATTGCAAGGCTACGGTATGCGGGTGAAACGTTCGCTGTGCAGGACCTTGACTGTCACAATGAAGAAGAGACAGTGAACAAGGAGCACCAGGTAGAAATCGATATGTCTGTTTATGTACCATTCGGGCGATATCTCAAGGCATCCGAACAATGCTTTGGCCCAGGGGTGATGATCGGTGGCCCAGGCGGGTCCGATCGAGTTGTCGCCGTCCCACTCTGCCATGGTGTTTGAAGGACCGAGTAAAGATGTTGATGGTTTCGAGTGTATAGTGATGTCCTTGCGTACAGATGCAGACGTTTGCTTTGATTGGGAGTGTTGAATAGACAGAAGTGATATTGTGTGTTATGCCGATGATGTTGTTGTTGTTGTTGAGGAGAAAGAGAAACGAGGGCGGGAAGGACTTAAAGAAGGTCACTTCAAACTAGTGGGAGTAAAGGCAGGAACCACTTACTTTGCAGGTGACACATCCATTCCGCAAGGAAGGAGCATTTCGAAGTGGAAAACAGTCGCAGTTGTCGCACTCTCCAAAAGAAGTCATCGGGTATGCGATGTCCCTTCTCTTCCTAGAGCAGCGCCGGACCGCTTTCAGCCTCATACAAAAATCAGGATCTATACCTTAATCGCATCAGTCGACAGCCCCAGAAACGCCCGCGCCTTTTCTTCCTCCTCCAATTTCTTCTCCACCCCAAACCCACTCGCCTTCTCCGCCCGTTCCCCATTCAACAGCTTGATGTACTTCGCAAAGAACTTCGCTTTCTCAGCCTTCCACTCCTCACTATACGGCTCCCACTTCTGTCCTCCAGTTTTCTCCGCATCTTTGTTCAGCCAACCAATCAATGCATCGACATATGGAACATCCCCCTCTTTCAAACTATGGAAGGCTCTCCCGTAGCCTTTCTCTTTGACTCTCTCGTTGTATTCTGTGCGCATGTCTGAGGTCAAGGGAAGGAATGCCTTGTTGGCCAGGACGGCCGCAATGGCGATAGCTTGGAACTCGAAGAAAGTGAATGTTGCCGTGTAAGCTGGTACGCCGATAAACGAAAGTGTCGGGTCAGGGATGTAGAATATATCTTTGTGGAGGTTGTGAAGTTGGAGACCATCTGTTACTAAGACAGTCTCATCTGCCTCTTCGGTGCTGAGGTCATCATTGTGGAGCTCCGGTAGGAAGGGGAGAGAGAAGAGGTAGCCTGTGCAAATGATTACATGGTCGATGTCGGTGAGAATCGTGCCGTCAGTGAGAGTCACTGTTCCAGGGCTGGACTTGTCGGCAGATGGAGGCGAAAAAGACAATATACCAGTAATACGTTCAGTTTCTGGGGCCAGGAAACTCTCGGGGAGGTCGAACGTGCCGCCTCGACTGGACTGATAGATCCTCTTGGCGATACCTGAACACTCTCGTCCGATGTCAGCTGATGAGACGCCTCCGCCTATAAGTAGCAAAGTCTATGGAAAGATCAGTGGAGAGTTCTGAACGCTTGTTTTCATCTTACCTTGTCCTTGAAAGGTTGCGGGCCTCGATATGCTTTTGAATGCTCGACTCGAGTTGGCCAAGCTTCTTTCCACTCTCTCAACCCTGGAATATCTGGCACCTTGGATGCATGATAATGTCCAGAAGCAACCACGACAGCGTCGAAGTACTGATTTTTATCAGCTAGCGTCCCTCATACAGTTTTGGCCTTTACTCACCTCAACTCTACTTTCCTTCCTCGTCCTACCACCAACCTTGACCAAAGACGTCGACGTCACTCTCCAAACATCTCCAACCTTTTCGGTCTTCTCAACTCTGTTGTTGAACCTGATCAATGGCAAGATGTTAAACCTTTCAGCATAACCTTGAATATAAGCTTGTTTCACCCGGACATTGACGTGGTCTGGAGTGTCTGAGGGCCATGGGTAGTCTTTCATCGATTGACAGCTTGTTGACACATTGTTCGTGAGATCTGGATATGCTGGCCTGATACAGAGGTTAACAAATCCGGTGGTCTGGTAAACTGAAGTGTATCTTACCCTGGTGGAGCAAAAAGTAACTCATCCTCACTTGTCCACTCCTCCTCCTTGGCATCAATGCTTTTCGTGATCCATGGATCTGCAAGAGAAGCTTTCAACGAAGGGTAGGTTGGTTCCACTGGTTTCCGTTCATCATACAGCCTTCGTGAGTTAGTGATCGTGTCGGCTGATGATGACTTCATGCTGCTTAGAGCAGCCGGAAGATCAGGGTAAGACGAACCAATTCCCGCCAACACGACTTGCTCGCTCAAAGACTACAACATCTACACCGACGTGTAGTAGGTGTTTTGCAGTAGCTACGCCGCTTACTCCCGCTCCGATGACTGCTACTCGCTTCGAGAGGCTCTCGCCGCTGATGTCTCCCATTGTGAAGGAGATTGGTGTAACAAATGGTTTCTATGTCTGATGATTTTGGGAGTATGATCGTCTTGGAGTATGATACAGAGTTTCAATGCGCTGGTTGTTGCTAAAATGTCCAAACACTTGGTCTCGAGAGATCTTCGGTGTTAATGCTGACTGCTGAGTGTATTCGCACTCCGCCTTGTATGAGCCTTAGACGAAAACAGATAAGTGGCAACCAGATGGGTAAGGATTGAACCTTAATCCTGCCAAGGGATATAACAAACTAACAAGGAGTACAGAGAGAAGAACGAAATTAAATACTCGAGTACAGCATCGTTGGATACTCACAGGATAGAAAGGTGGCGGCTGACTAACCGAATTCCATTCCATAATGTGAGCCAGATATTCCGCCATAGCTTCATAGACGAGCAAGCCAATAATGTAGCTATGATACAGCATAAAAGAGCGAACAAAACATGTCTCTTTTGGCGTGGACCTGCATATCATGAGAGTTGTAGGATGGTGGGGAAGACGTGATATGCAGGACAGGTTGCGCCATCAGAAGATCCGGAGCCATGCGGGGATATAATGAGACCCAAATGGTCTTCCATATTGAGACGTAAAAGCTTCTGAAGGTTGTACTTGGCCGGTGTAGTATTGATTTCATAGATGGGTCATAGTCTTAGAATGTAAAGAGGGAAGGAAAATATACGTTCGACGAGAGAAATGCTTTGCTAGTAGAATTGTCTTAGAGCGACATCCGAGACTAGTCCGCTTGTAGCTTAGACTATTCATCGGGTCCGAAAGCTTAGCCTCCGCGATGGCTTTCAAAGCTTACTATCGAAAGGTACCCTTGCATCTTTGTTTAATGAATTGATAAATTTCCGGTTCTTTTCATTCCCGCTCTTTATACAGTTGTGGTATACGATCGCGATTAGTCAGGATCACTACAGTCTCGAAATAAGCTTGAGACTGTCTTGGCGGCTGTCGTGAATCCAAGTTTAGTCCACTGTGCGCCCCATGAACTTTCGGTATGAGCCTACATTCCATGTACAGCCAAGCTCTGAAAGAGATACGAGCGTTTCTGCAATGAGTGATGTTTTCCCGAAGACCTGCAATACCTTCTCATGCATTAGGCGCAGCGCGTAGAGACTGGTTCTAGCTTGCAGTTACGCAGTAGAAGGTGAGCGGTAGTGTTGACATTGGAGGCTATACTTTCAAAACAGTCGGGTGATGTGTACTCAGATCGTATAGCCCTACTATCATTTGTTGTAAATGTATAAAATACAACACTTGAGAAACAAACAAATCATCAGATTGCTTGACCATCAATAATAATCTGAGCCATCTAGATTAAGTTAGCACTCGTTCTTGTTGATACGAAGGGAAGAATTCAACATACCTGCTCCGTCAGTGCATAATAGCAGCTTGATAATGGCCACCGAGCGGTGCCGGAAACGCACTAGCGTCCACAACCCTCTGCCCCTCCAGCCCTTTGACTCTACACTCCGTACCAACCACCTTGCCCATCGCACAAGTTCCACCCCCATGATTCAACATTCTTCCTGTAACCGACAGTCTCTTTCGCATCGCTTCATCTGATACCTCATTCCTAATACTTTCATCCATACCATATTCCTTGATGCCGTATTTCTGGGCCGCGGCTGAATGCATCATGGAAATTGTCAGACGACCACATGCGTAGATAAGCTGGGTATCAACCTCATTGGAGAGTAGATTAGGGTCGAGCAGTGGCGCATCATGAGGGTTGGAAGATCGGAATTTAAGTGTTCCTCGTGAAGTAGGTGTTACGAGAATATTGACCATAGTCAAGCATGAGCCACCAGGATGTGGTACACCAGACGCTGCAAGCTCCACGTGGCCATAGAATGGGACAGATTCTGTATGTGGCTTATCCTGTGCTGCAAGTAGATCCCATAATTCTGGATTAACGTCTCGCTTTCCGACTCTTTGAAGAACGTCGTCGTGATTGTGCCATGCCTTCAAATCTCCAGGTAGACCGGCAGTCCAGTCGCATTCTGGTGTCACCAGTGGCATGTCATCAAGTGAGAGGCCTCAGTCGCGGACTTTCCAAAAGGTTTGAGGCTCGGTATGATCAGAGTAGTTTTCCTCTACTAGGAGGTCAAAGATTTGTGAGATCCCGTAATTCCGCAGCTCTTCAGTCGGTCTAATGCCACTATTCGGTTTTAGCAGATGACGCTATTCAATCGTTGTGACAGAGTTCACCTGAGCAGTAGCAACTTGGGTGATCCCTGGACTCCGCTACAGACAAGAACCTCTCTCCTCGCGTTGATAACGAGGATCTCCACTTTGCCATGAGCTCCTTTCCTTGATGCCTGAACGCCAACTACTCTCTTGCCCTCAAAGACCAACATCTCAGCAACCACATAGTTGTATGTAGTAACATTGCTGCCAAGCTTATAACAATTGGCAGCATAGTTTTGCTTGCCATCGTAGGAGTTATGAGCACCTTCACAATAGCCGATGGATCGCTGGAATTACCGTCCGGATTCCATCCCACGCCAGCCGCTTCGTAGGCTGCAGCGACCATGCAGTCCACACAATGACGGTTTACGTACAGCGTGGAAATGGCAGGTCATCCCCATATCAATCGGTCGACGGAACTGCAGACGGACCTCTCGAATTGAATACGATATTACCGTACGGGTCATGTTCGGCGAGCACTTCGGATGCATGCCTAACTTCGTCCCAAAGTTGTCGAAACGGCCCGTCAAGAAACTTCCGGATGTATATGATGCCTTCCAAAGCATGTACGAAGTCATGAAAGGACTGTAACTCGAGATGAGCGACAACGGAGACCAGATGGCCCACAAACCAATCTCGTTCGGGAGTATCGAGAGCTGTTACACCTCCGACAGCTAACAGCCACAAGATAAGTCGAGATTCAGAGCCCAGATTGGGCACTATGTTCTTCAGGGTAAATTTCAGCTTGTGGAGAAAGGCATTGATGACCAGACTAGGATCTGGGTAATGGTTATCGAACGGAAGAAAGAGGAACAAAGCAGTTGCGTGTCGGCAAGAGTTTGTGATATGTGATGTATGGGAATCGGTTTCGGCTGCGACATTGAGATGACAAAGTCCTTGCAGAAGTGCGTTGAACTGCCAGTGGAGGTCGTTAGGCGTGTCTGGCACTCCTAGATTCCCCAAAGAAAGTTGCTCAGAGAGGCGCCTGGTCCGCTCCATGATTTTGAGGACACAGTCTTCAACATAAAATGAGTCTAGACGTAGGTAGTGAGGGTGTTCAGCGTAATCGGTTGGTATGTTCAGTTCGTCTAGCCAAAGAGAATCGTCATCGTCTGGAGGAAATATAGACTAAAAACAGTTTTAGCATGATGCACGTCGACGTTGTAATATAAGAATAAGGTATGCCAAGAGCATTCCACCTCTCACTACCCGGGTGGTAGGGTTGAATATGAGGCATGACATTCGAAGTGCTGCAAACAATAAGTTGGGTGAGGATGCTTACATCTTGCATCAATAGCGTAGTGAACCTTCAATAAATCAGCGATTGCGTCTGACGAAAGTTCTATCAAAATCAGGCTTACCAGTGTATCATGGTCGCTGTGGTTTGACTTGATTCTCGAACCTTCGAAAGGCCGCCTCTCATGTTAACCATCCTCTTCAACCCATCCACATGCATTTTCATCGTCACCATGTTCTTTTTGCTAAACTAGCAAGACTGTGTTAGTACTTTGTCATGTTTGCAGGCCAGAAGACTAACCTCGATAGTCGCCAAGGTCCCAACTGCGGAGATGGTTTGATCTGAGGCAGCAACATTAGGATCTTGGATCCTGTCGCGCAGTATACGGATACTTTCGCCAGTATACCGTTCGGAATGAAACCAATTGGGCTTGCATTGGAGATATTCGAGCTCCACTGCGCTGACCTGAAGGATGACGTTGAGAAAGAACTGGTCAGATTTAATCAATTGCCAGAGCCCTTTGGCCAATGGATTCCGTTCCGGGGTGTATCCAGCAGGCATGCATTTGCTGATAATCCCTGACAGATCTCAAACGCTGTTAGCAACCTCGACACCTGAGAAAATGTCACTAGATTTGGGGCTTACAATGATGTAGGAGTTGATCCGCACTTGGAAGGCTACTCTTCGCCATTGTACCGAATGGGTCGAGAGCTACACCACCAACTGTGCTGGGTAACAGGGGGCGTCGACGTGGAAGCGTCATATTCATGTTGGAGTTGGCGACCGTTAACGTGTATTTACCGACTATCTTTGGGTTCCGGAGGGTAGAAGCTCTACTCGATGGTTGACGTTCTTGTCTAGGTGCCGGCGTGAGATTATCGTAGTCGCATTGCTGGATCTTCGAGTTGTAGTAAATATTGCAGTTTCCACATGCTGGGCGTTGCCTATTGATACATTAGCCTAAGATCCTATTTATGACTTAGCAGCCAATGAGTAAGGAATCGAGAGTCCATTCCCAGACTCGTGAGGATCTCGGCTCCTAAACTTCTTGGGCAAAAATGGCTAGATTTGGACGTACTCATCGCACTAGAGTAGAGTCAACAAGTGAGTTATTATTTTGTTCCAGTCCTTGTTCGAACATACCTTGACTTTTCGTATCTTGCATGTTTTACAGCCTTGCTTGCTCTTTTTCTTCGTCCGATTTGAGAGGGGTCTCCAAGCCGGCTCCTCTACAGGGGCTGTCATCTCGTTGAACACAGTCCCACTTCCTTCCTCCTCAATGCGTCTTCGTACAGATATCACTGTTCATCACATCAAGCGGTCGGATCGAGTTCTGAAATAAAGTGAACAACTTGTAGACCAGCTGAAAGCCTTTCACGTACAGAAGTCGTCAGCATCAAGCTGGAATTTGCCGGGTGAGATGCTTAGTCAGATTTATGACTTGGCATTTTACTGACATCCTTCCGTCTCAATACTTCAAGCCGAATTGGATGTCAACATCATCCCATTGCTGATAAATACACCGATCCCCTATTTCGAGTCGAGACTCACAATACAGCAATGATAGATGATATCGAGAATGTAGTATCGTCGCAATACAAGATGTGAACCCTCACAACAATATATCTCCAACCCTTCCTGATCTACCGCCCACGCCTCATATTTACGAAGCCAAGCATCAGCTTCATGAGCACACACGACCATTCTTGAAGCGGAACTCAAGTACAGGGAAAGAATGAACTTCGAACGCATGCGCGAGGGTCTACAACAATGGTTCGAGAGCAATGCTTTGGCAGATCGAGACATGGAGTATGTCAATGTTCCACGAATCTGGGTATACTCCGTACGGAGTCTCCCTGAGCTCGACGATCGAGGTTTTGTGAGAACTGTGGATGAGGCGCCTCGATAAGCTAAGAGAGCACGCAGGAGACAGCATTGATTCAAAATTGGCTCATATTTCAAGGACAACACAACGCAGAGGACTGGGTCAGACTGGAGACATGTCATACTTTATATGGTTCCGAGATGGCGGTGGCATGCATAAAGTATCGGCTGTTTGTCCTTGTTCGAGTAGCGCTCGACGAGACAAAGGATGTGCCATGGATTTGATATTTTGTGTGCTGGCTACAAAATCTGCTATCTTACTCTTTTCCACTTTAACATGTAATCAAGCATGTTTTCAATATCAAACGGTCGGGATACTTGGCAGATCTCCAATATCTAGTAGGCACAAAGTCAATATCCTTACATCCTGTATTCAATGCAGCATACCAGCATTGGCGCAGCCTATAATTGGCTCTATTGACAGCTCTTATAACACCAGGGGCTGGTGCAGGAGCTTTACTCACTGCCTCTTGGTCTGGGACATGGACATGAATATGACTTTTTCACATTGGGGTTCCAAAGGCTATTTTATATTAGCTACCGCGTATCCCAGTCGTCAGTCTTACATACCAACAATCGACCGCGCGTCCAGTCCCGGGAGCTCGCCAAGGGGATCGACATTCACCCAGGCTGTCGCTGGGCCTACTCCTTCTTAACCAGGAGCAACCATGACTCTGTCTGCAAAATTCATTGCCTCAGCTGGCTTTTGTACTTGTTTTGTCCACCTCCCGCAATTGGTCTGTGACGATGACGCAAATGTCGGCTGGCTGGTCAATTGCTTTGGCTTGCCGCAAATGGAATTTTGTGGTATGTTGCTGAGGCGGTACAGGGAACGGCGCCCAACTACTTTGAGATTGCAGCAGGTCTGGCCGAGTACTGTAGTCTCCAGCAGAATGCTATGGTGTTTGTATGTTGGTTCTTCTCAAGAGTCGCGTACTAGGGTCCGCGGAGATACCTTTAATGAATGTACGGTCTTGCCGGTTTGCCGTTCCAAGCGTTATCTGCTACTGCTCCATGGGAGTGAGCTGGTGCAACGCCGTTAGGTTGAGCGTTAGCCATGTGGAATTACTATAGTCTCGTTTTGCAAGGTCTGGTTGAGACTTTGAGAGGAGGTCTTCATCCCAAATGCTATCTCATTTCGTCTCGCTTCTTGTGTGTGCGGATGCTTTGTCTCCCACCACCGAGGATGGCTGTTTGCAGCGAATATTCTTTCCATTGAGTGATGATTAATTTCATCTTTTCTGAAAGAAAAGATCATTATCCAGAGCGCTAAGGTAATGACCAGAAAAGGATATTCAATCTTATTATTATGGTGCAAGATCGTGTACGAGTATTAAATAAGGAGACATCAACCTCAACTTGCATCACATGACACAGACTGTTGGTGTCAATAATTTGGACATCGCTTGGGTTTCCTCATATTGTATACCCCGGGTCAAGATAGATTCGAAAGATAAAAACGCTCAAAGCGTGAATCGTTCCAAAAGAATGAGGAAATGACTTGGTGGGGGTTTTAACCAAACAACAAATGCTAGTCAGGCTGGTACAATATTTAAACTAACAACCTCAAGAAGCATTAGAGTTTCGCAAGAAGACATCAGAAGCAACAAACCTTAAAGTAAAGCTGGTTATTTTGCCTCAATCCTCCTAAGCCTGGAAACTTTCCTTCTGGTGCTTCTTCTTCCCGTTCTCCACGTCAACACCTTCGTCAAGTTAGTATAGTCTTTTGGGTCCGTAATACTCTATGCTTGATAAGACTTTAAAACGCAATCGACATGAATCCGTGGGAAACATATTAATTCCCTCGAGTAATGCCTTTGTGCTTCAGAGATTAATCTTACAAATGGAAGCTGACGAACTAATGATCAAACTTACAGACCCTCGCCTAAAGAGATGCTCACACAATCGATCTCACCCACTTCCAAATCCCCACCACCACCCCCAACCCCCAGGCATTCCCTTACTGGTTTTAAGTTCTTAACCCCACAACGTCTTCCACTTTGGAAAAGTATAAAACGCACGCCCCAGTAATGTGAAACATATCACCACCAGGACTTTCACTACAGTACCCCACTCGTTCTATTATCTAGCGTACAAATGTTGCCGTCCCGCTGTCTGAAAAGTCTTGGTATCAAAGAAAAACTGCTACTGGTTCAGCTACTTTTAAGGTGCGTTGGCCTAGATGAGCTACCAGAAAAGCAGCACGAAAAGTTTATCTAAAACAGCTTAAATGATCACTGCCTTTGTGGCGCGCTAAACAACAAGACCAGGGAGGTTACTGTACTTTTAGTATCTCCAGCGCATGCCTATTTGGTCATGTATTCCGAACAACAGGTCCCAACTTGATATGCAATACATGCTCCTCAAGTACGCACTGTTATCTTCTCTCATTACTGACCGGACATGACAATGACGAAAAGTCGACAAAAGAAGACACCGGAGGGTGCAAACTTTATGATTCTCAGGGAGCAGCCGGCTGTGGGGCCGAGAGGGACGGAGCCACGATCTAGAAACAGATATCTCGAGTTATGACGAGTCACCTGTTAATTAGGGGGTTAGTCGCGACGGGTGCAGTTTAGGTGTCAAGCGGCGTGTGTGGGACAGCGTAGCTCGGGACCGTGGTGCGGCATGTCTGCTTACTTTGAAGGTGGGGCCGCAAAAGGCCCTTTTGCACTTACAGTGTTCGATTCTCAAGTTTCGAAGGTGATGGATCGATTTTGGTGACTGCTGAAGCTCAGGTTGTGTATGCACTGGGAGCGGGGATGGAGGCACAAGTGTTGTGATAGTGATATACTAAGCCTCGCGGAAGCAGCCCGGAATGCTAGTCACATTTTGATATGCACGATACGGATGGGTCAGGATAAAGATACAGGTGCTGCTATTCGTTCGATGCATCCATTGATGACGGCAGCTCCCGAGGACTTCCTTGACTGGGACTTCAGCAGATATTGTAGCAAATCGGCATACGGTTTTGAGCGATGAAGAATAATGGCAATTGCTTTTCGCTTTCATTTGATTCCGTAAATCGAGCCATTATATAGGAAACAAGGAACATACAAGAGGTCCATACCAGAACGCTTCCGACTTTGACAGACTCCTACGCGCCGATCAGAACACCCGGTGCCGCTCAGATTAATGTTACAGTGCCACGTCCCAACTTAACAGACCTCAGTTCGCAAATTGAGTCTGTACAGTCGTCTTCCGTATCCCCTGCCAAGTCGACGGCTCATCATCACTACTGCTCTCCGTCAACTTGCTCTCGTCTGTCCACTTGCTCTGTCTCTTTCCGTTTCCAAAACTCTGCTTCCGCCCGCCCTTCTGAATATCCATCGTTGCCAGGTGCTTCTCGTCTTTCAGGCCGCTCTCCAAGTCTGCCCTCTCCCTATCGCTTTCGATAGTGGTAGTCACGCCAACATTTTTTCCGATGTCAGATCTAAGCCCATAGAGCTCACTTCCACCCTGGCTACCAGAGCGAATGTAACCTGGACGGCTTGATGGCCATGGGTTCATAGAGTTGCCTCGGGTGGAGGAGCCGCCGAGGAGTTTTGATCGAAGGAAGAAGTTGCGAAAGAGGGGACGGATGGTTGCAATACAACAGGCTGTGAGACCGATACCAGTCTCAGCTGTCGACCAGATTGCGACGTCGGTAGTGGCCCACAAGAAGTCGGCTTCGTTGGCAAGATCCTTGACGTATGGGATGCGAACGATTGTGGCTACCGAAGCACTGAGAAGTATTAGCTACGCGATAGGAGAAGATGAGGGATAACGTACACAGCAGCCATGGCGAGAACCAATGACACTCCGACCTTGGTACGAGGATTCATCTGTAGGTCCCAGATGATGAAGATGGGAACGATAGCAAGCGTCCAGTCACCCCAGCAAGAGATAGCTGAGTATGCATATGTTGCATCAACGGTAATGCTCGCATCGATACATTTCCCGGAGGCTCCAGTATAGCGAGTCCAAAAATAAGATGAGGGTTGACATTGGAGGACAAACAAGAAGAAGAAGAAGGCACTATAGACCTCGATAACGATGGTCACGACCCAGACGACAAATCGATGACTCCTGGCGACGGCGATGCGAAGAAGCATGATGGCAATGCTGGCTTTGAGGGCCATGTTTGAGAGCACGTATACTGGCTCGCATGCCCACCACCATTTGAGTCCGACGGGTATTTCTGCTGGTGGCAGTGTCGATGCATGCTGTCCGGTGCCATGGTGAGCACCGCTGATGGCAAACGTATTGAAGAATACGAAGAGGACCTAGGAAAATTTGTTAGCAGTAATCTGTATGATTTCGAAGACAACACTTACCCAGGATAGAAGCGCAAACCAATCATCAAAGCCGAAGCTCTTAGCAATAAACACTCGAGTGTAGCATCGAAGAGCGACAGCGATAGTGCTCAAAGTAAGAAACAACCCCGCCACACCAAGTACTTGAGGAGCACGACCCGCGATCGCAACCGTCATTTTGAGTGATAGAAATGAAACTTCAAAGAGTTTTGAAAGAGAGCTTGAAGATGGACAGTCGAAAGAGCCATGATGGGGACCAGTGAGATAGTATATCTTTATGGCAGTCCTCATCCGCGAACCCGGCTGGGGCAAACTACCCACCACAGACTGCAGATCGATTTTTGTGTCTGTTCTCCTGAAGCTTACGCAGGAGACCCTTGGCCTCGATGCAGGAACTTTTCGACTGTGGTGGATATGGCCCACCTTTGGAGAGGCCTCTAGACCTGTCCAGCCTGTGGACACTCGGGGGAGCGTCGTTCCTGGCATGGCGCTGTCAAGATGGCTCGAGCCTCCTCGGTTTCCTCGTGATAAATGCACCAAGGCGTCGGCTACTGATCAGACAAGTGGATGACTTGTCCAAATATGGCGACATCTGGTTCAAAAACTGCATGGCCATGCCCCGGGAGCCACATGGGTGAAACTATATCGTATCAGTACTATCGAGCGAACTACGAAAGTACCTAGTGAAAACGCTGGGATTGCAGTGGAGAAACCTAGCTGGGTTGGCCATCTGATAATTTCTGGTGGCATATTTTGACTTTCCAAGATTACCATGCTAGGCTTCCTAGAGCACGCATTTGGACGCATCGGGGACTTGGTTAAGAGCGCATTGTTTCAAATCTCTCTTTCGGCATTCCATCTGGGAGGGGGCGGCCTCTGGTGCGTGTGGAGTCGTCCGCATTTTTATCTTGCGATGAACCCCTTTCCCGCTGATATACTGTAGCGACGTCCACTCTCTTCGGAGTCTAGTATCAGCCTTGTTCCTAGCTCCCATCTGTATTCCGTACTCTTCGCACTTGTGCAACCCAGATTTAAGATTTCGTTTCTAGCCATGAGATCTTAAGATTAGGAAGATCGTTAGATGGCGGCCACCACCTACTGTAAATAAGTAATATTGTTCATGGGCAGACGAGGGGTTTCTTTGGATTCTCCACTCTGTGCTTTGAAGATATTTCAGAGCACGGCAGGATGCGACGATGAAGAACTGCCCGAACTGCCCAACCTTCGAGCCAACGGCATCTAGCCTCGAGTTGGAAGCCAACTAAAGCCAGGACGATCCCCTAGGATAGATGTTGATTTCCGTTGCCAAGAGTGACCGCGTGGTTTGCAACTTGGCATGGGATATCAAAATCATCAGATCAGGATATCTCTCAGCCTCTCTAGCTTGTACGTACAGTAGCAACAGCACGCCACTATGGTGCTGAAGAATATGGCTCTCATACAAGTGATACAAATTGTGGGAGGCGTTGGATCCATAAGTGAGAGGAAGTGGATTATCGGACGAGATACCCAGCATCCCGCCCCATAACGGCCAACATCCTGTGGCGTCGGGCATCGTCGGTCGCACTGTGTTGGTTAACTTTTAGGGGTGATTTTAGGGGTGATTTTAGGGGTGATTTTAGCGAAAACAAGAGTGGGCTTGAGCGGCCTCAAGATCAAGAACACTTCAACCTCAGGGTCTCAATATCTACTATTGTCTCATCTCGCAAGCAAAATTCACTCTATGGCAACCTTTCGAGCCTTCCTCTTTACAGCATTGCCAATTCTTGGTATAGCAGTATTATGGCCTTGGATACTGCAAGATGTTACTCGCCAATACCTTTCAACATGGCAAGTTCCGTCCTCGGACAACCCCCAAGTGAAGCTGGCCCAGGGTCTCGTGATCGGCACGGAATTGGACAACAAGTATCCTGCGGCAATTGATGCGTTCATGGGATTGCCTTATGCCCAGCCTCCAACAGGAGACAGGCGGTTTAGGCGAGCTTCTGCTTTACCAAATTCGAATGCAACTTTCGAGGCCAAGAGTTATGGACCAAGGTAGGCTAGGATCTTTCCACTACCCCGGATAAGCACTCCAAGATTTGAGGTTGACTAGCATGCAGCTGCCCAGGAAAGCAACTGCTCACAGGAAAGACTGGCGGCAGTGAGGACTGCATGACTGTCAACATCTTCAGACAGAAGCCGGTAGATGAGAATGTGAAAGTGCCCGTTGCAGTTTACATCCATGGAGGCGCTTTCAACCGCGGAGCTGGTGCATTCAACCCTCCATGCTCTCTTCGTCGTATGACCGAGAAAGGGCCATAAGCTGACGATCTCTAGCCAAGATGCACCATACTGCCTCAATGGTGGCTTGGTCCGAAAGCCCTTTCATTGCAGTAAGCTTCAACTACCGGTACGTTTTCCTTTGTGATGAACTTGCAGCATGCGAGCCTGAAGCGACCCTAAATCACGCTGCAGCATCGGTGCATTAGGTTTTCTCCCTTCTGGACTTACCTTCGACGAGGGGATTGTAAACCTCGGTTTGCACGACCAGGGTTTTCTCTTGGAATGGGTTCAAGAAAACATCGAAGCTTTCGGAGGAGACAAGAACGAGGTAACGATCTTCGGACTGTCAGCGGGCGCTCACTCGGTAAGATACGTTTCACTAAACTTAGTCCCCAAACGTTCAACACATCACCCAAGTATTCAATCTTACATCTCACAAGATCGGCCATCACCTCCTCAACTACAAGGAAGGTGTCAAGCCGCTATTCAACAGAGCAATTCTAGAATCTGGAGCGCCCACTTCCCGAGCAGTTCATCCCCACAATGCTCAAGTTCACGAAGATCAATTTGCAGCTTTCGTTTCGGCAGCAGGCTGCTCTCAGCAATCTGCCGAGGCCATCACATCTTGTCTTCGCTCAAAGCCAGAGAGTGTAATCACCACGGCATCGACAACGGTCTTCGATGTGTACAACCCCTCCCTTCGCTGGGCATTTCAGCCCGTGATTGACAACGAGATAATACATGGCCGACCTATTGACATATGGGCCTCGGGAAAATGGAATAAAGTCCCAATTATGACAGGCCATGCTACGAACGAAGGGACCTTCTATGTTCCTTCTACACTTTCAACTTCAGAAGGGTTTACGGATTTTTGGCATACTCTCCTCCCACACTACACATCCTCTGACCTCGATACCATCAATGAGCTGTACCCTGATCCTTTCACTAATCCTGCCTCCCAATACACCGAGACTAGGAACATGGCAGACATAGGGATAGGACCACAATACAAACGAGTAGAAGCTTCATACGCACACTACGCATACATCTGTCCCGTCCGCCAAACCGCACACATCGCCTCCGTTGCTCAAGGAGAGCCAGTCTTCGTGTTTCATTGGGCTTTGAATAAGACTGTGAAAGGTGGCGCCAATCATGGTGATAATATGTATTATCAAGCCTTTCCTGATGATATTACCTCCATCTCGGAAGCCCAAAGAGAGGTTTCGGGCAAGTATCATGCTTATGTGACGAGTTTCATCACCAGTGGAGACCCGAACTCGATTGCTGGTAGGTTTGCGGATAGACCGAGGTGGGAAGCGTATGCAAGAGACAACGAGCAAGCTATGACGTTCGGAATGGGGAATGATGAGAGAGCTGGAGGCACAAGTGTAGGTGTGGCAGCACAGATGGCAGGAAATGACTGGATCAAGAAGGAGTGCGACTTTTGGTGGAAGAAGAGTCATGATACTGAAGAGTAGTTGGAAAGCATTGGAGCATGCATAGGCATAGCATCTATGAGATTGGAGCTTGTCTCTAGATTCGTGCCCAAATGTCTGATCCTGCAAGAACAGTACTCACGACGCTACACATCCCAACATTCGCTGATGATACTGGTACCCATCCAGTAATAGAGCCTGGGATCACAAGATCGCAGATATCAGTTACTAGTTTCTTGACCACCTTTCCTCTCTTGATCGTCCATTCCGATTCAGCTTGCAGCTCCTTGTCCTTGCTTTCCTTCTCACTCAACTTCTTATCATTCATTGGCTCTGGCCTAAACGACATATATAAGCTCCAAAGCTGCATCAATGAGATCAAAATACTAAAACTCAGAGAGTAAAACCAGAACTTCATAGCCTCGACAAACACTCCCGCTGCCCAAGTCATTTTATACACACCCATTGCATCAAGCTATCATCGTTATGAATATAAAACATCACCTTAGAATATAACTCACAATAGTGCAACTCTCAAGCAACAAATACATTCCCAAACAACTCCACTTCCCCACCTCCAGCACCCCCTTCAGCCCTGTCTCATTCACAAACGCGTGATGTGAAAACCGAAACGCATCAACGAATTTTACAAATCGTAAATATCGACGTCCTAGGATTTATGAGCCTCAATCCAGGATCTTGATCCTTTCGCTTCGATGATAGATGTTTTCAATAAACTCGCTTGCTTCGCCGTAAAAAGCAAATAGAGAAAGGGGCAGTCACTAACCGAGGGCGAATTGTTTTCTAGCTTGTAGCCATGGAGCAGCTGCTTCTGCACTTATTGAGCATGCAGCGATGATTTGGACGAGTGACTGGAGAAGCCGAAGGGTTTTTTCGAGTCCAGCTACACCAGGGGATGGAGTCAGTCACTTACACGTGATCTCTACCAAAAAGGAGGCAAGGACGGGAGAGGAGAACCATACCAGCATCATTGAAAAACCTCGTCGTCTTCGTCAGAACAGATATCGTCATATTTCCCCTCTGAATTGTTGATCACAAGCACATCCAGTGCATTATTTATTCTCACAACTCAAGGTTTCCAGAACCGGTAAAGCAAACGCTTGCACAACCTTAAGATGTGCAAGATAATAGACTTGCACCTCTCCTCTCACTCTCTCGACACAACGGAAGCTTCGGGATTTTTATCAAACTATGAATAATGTATTAGGAGCTCCATAGATAGGTATGGATATTCGTTGGCCGTGTCTTCGCGTGGACCGTTTTCCGGTCCGGTACCCGCTTGAAATGTGGACGATGGATCGTGAAGCCGCGCCGCGCGCGGCGGAAAAGGAAGCGGAGTGGATTTTTGCCCCTTGCTGTACAGTAAAGGTCCACGTGATATCCCTGTTTGTGATGGATCTTTTGAGAATCGTGAATCGTTGAGATGATAAAAGTCTAAAATAAGTTTATTTGAACGTCTATGTCTTCTATCAAAGGGGGTCAACAGTTAATCTGATGAAGGTAAAGTATAAGCTTTCCGCAAGGCCTGAATCGTGTCCCGAACAAACTCCCTCGCTTTCTCCAATTCCCCGTCCCAATGTCCAAATGGATGACCTACACCCGCATACACTTTCAATTCACTCTTCGTTCCTGCTTTGAGTAAAGTCTCATGATACGCAATACCTTCTGAAGTCAGGGTATCGACGCCTGCGATGTGGAAAGAGGCTGGTGCGAGGTTGGCGTGAGAGGAGGCGAGGATAGGTGATGCGTAAAAATGTTCAGCCATTTTCTTCCTATCTTCTAATCGAGCGTTAATTTAAGTACATACAAAGTTCAGAGCTCACTACATGTTAGAAGGAAAAGGTATAGGATTAAACATGCCATGATCAGTACCCAGCCATAATTTATAGAACCATCTTAGCCTTTGCAGCGGCAAGCATGGAGCGAATTCGTTCTCGATCAAGCTCTTATATGGCAAGCCTTGTATATTTTTGATGTCTATATCATCATCGATGGGTATCCACTACATCGACTTAGCACAATTTCTAGAAAGAACACACGGGTCAAGGAGAGGGAAGTCCTGCTGGAGACAATAGTCCAGAAAACGAAAGCCACGAGTTTGATAGCAAGAAAACTCACCCTCATATCAACAGCCGGAACAACCAACAACTGCAACGCCAACTTCGGCATCCCAGGCTCATCCCTCGCCATAATCGCCAACACAGCAGCAATCTGACCACCAGCACTCAAACCACCAACCGAGACACGAGAACTATCAATCCCCAGCTCTACCGCATTATCAACAGTCCATTTCAGCGCAGCCCAACTATCCAACAACGGCACCGGATGCGGAAACTCAGGCGATAACCTATAATCTACATTTACGATCACCGCACCGAGAGCTTCGCAAGCTTGTCTACACCAGCACTCATCGCTTCCTAGGTTGCCGATGACGAAACCGCCACCGTGGTAGTTGACGTGCGCTGGGAGGAGACCGGATCTAGTCGCCAGTGAGGATTTGGAGATAGCGTCTGGAGTTGGATAGAAGACTTGGACTGCGATTGAGCCGGCGGGGTCGGTGACGGGAATTTGGTGGATAGTGATGGTTCCTACTTCTGGTTTTGGGCCGGAGGCGATGGGGAAGGTGAATTTGGAGCGGTCGGAGTTGTATTCTTCGTAAGTGACCTGGTCTGCTCTTTTTCGTGGTGCTGGTGGTCTGGTTAGTAATTGGTTGATGAATGGGAGAGGTCGGTACCTTGATATTTTGTGTATATCTCTGCGAATTGGGGATCCATCCTATCCACGACCGAAGGATGGAGAGGGTTGATAAGGTTGGTATCTGACATGTTGACAGGACTGGAGAGCAATTCGCAGAGGAAAGTATCTAAAGTGTTTGGGATATGTGATGAAGAACGTAGGTGAACACCTTGTACTCAACCACTCTTACAGCAACCAAAGTCTTTCAAAGAAACTAAGGTGACATCGATAGTATCAAAGAAATTCATAAACAAGTTGAGCCTCCCCCACGAAACTTTTTGAAGGTGGGGTAATCGTCGTCACTTGGTTACCTCCCTGGTCATATCAATCCTTCGAAAGCTGGGCGTGCTCAATATACCAAAACATCCAAACGGTACTTCATCATGTTACACCCGTCTCAGTATCACGAAACCCCAATGATTTCAACGATGCTGCAGCAATTTATCATCATGGTCGCCACTAATACGTGTTGGCAATCGATAAGATCCGAATAAAGTTCTCGTGAACTCTTATCGGAGCACCACTTGTGCACGATCCATCTTCCATGTGGTATGTTGGGATTGTTGTCGGCTACGTGAAAACCTTCAAAAGTGGGATGGGGTTGACCGTCACCGCGTGGAAGAAACGTTAAACACTGGATCGAGAGTGGGTAGCAGTGATAGGCCTTAGTGATAAGGAATGAGGATGGAGTTATCCGAATCGGCGGCCAAATGGATGGTATGGGGCAATTGGGAATATATCTGAGCTCTTCCTGTGAGATTTCGAGAATGTAGGTTGGAGTTTTGCCAGTCCACTCAAGATCTCGAAGACTCAGAATTCATCGCGAAAATGGCTGCTGTCGAAGGAAAGATGAGCAGTACCGAGTATCCAATTGATGCCAAAGAGGCGCCCGCTTCTGAGTCTGATGTTGAGAGAGGCAATGATCTAGTTCAGGTCGGAGACAATTATGTTGTTGACAGGGCACTGGAGAAGAAGTTGCTGTGGAAGTTTGATCTCCATATCCTTCCTATGCTTGCCGTCATGTACCTGTTTAAGTAAGTCTCTCGATATTTATGCGACTCCTCCACATTCATACTAACCTTTCGCAGCTCAATCGACAAATCCAACCTCGGAAACGCAAAGACGGACGACCTTGAAAAAGATCTCCATTTCACAGGAAACCAATATAATATACTCCTCTCAATCTTCTACATCCCTCTCGTTCTCACAGCTGTTCCCATGAACATGCTCACCAAGCGTTTTGGAGCCAAAGTCGTCCTTCCGATCGCTATGCTAATCTTCGGCGGGATGGCTATGCTTTCTGCTGCAACCAAGAATTTTGGTGGTATCGTGACGACTAGATGGTTCTTGGGAATGGCTGAGAGTGGATTCTATCCTGGTGTGATTTTTTACCTGACCACGTTCTACAAGAGAAATGAGCTTGCTGGGAGATTGAGTATCTTCTATGCGGCGAGTCAGGTAGCCGGCGCGTTCACAGGACTCATTGCTTTTGGTGTTTTCCAAATCAAGGAGTCTCTGCATGGCTGGCAGTATCTCTTCCTTATTGAAGGTCAGTAATGAGACACACACTGAAGTGGGTTTATGCTTACGACCTACACAGGAGGCTTGACCGTGGTAGGTGGTATGATTGCGATTGTTGTTCTGCCAAAATCCGCGGCAACAGCATATTTCCTCAACGACGATGAGAAGGTACTCGCCAAACATCGAATCGCAGCAAATTCATCCACGGTGGTCGACTCCGAGTTCTCGTTCTGTCAAGCGATCACTGTGTTCAAGAAGGATCGACTCTGGCCGGTGTACATGATCATCGGGTTCTGTATTGGAGTACCTCTGTTTTCAGTGTCCAACTTCTTGCCACAGATCGTCGCTCAACTTGGATATTCCGCCGTCAAGACCAACTTGTACACAGTCGCTCCGAACGTTGTTGGCTCATTTTGCGTGGTTTGCGTTGCCTTTTCTTCAGACTACTGGGGAGATCGCTCAATCCATTTGTCTGCAACTCTCGCAACGACTGCTGTTGGATTCGTCATTCTTGCCGCAGTAGATGTCACGAAGAACCTTCAAGTCGGCTATTTTGCTTGCTTCATGCTCTGCGCGGGAGGATTCATCACCTCACCGCTTCTTTCAACGTGGTACAATAACAATACCCCAGACGAGAACCAGCGTGCAATTCTGACACCTGTCCTGGTTGCTTCTGCGAACTCAATGGGATTGGTTGCTTCCAACATCTTCACGGAGCAAAGTGCTCCTAGATATGTGATGGCGTCAACAATTTGTGCATGTTTTGGCTTTGTAGGTGCAGCCATTGCGTTGAGTCTTGGGTTCTGGATGAAGTATGATAATGGGAGAAGAAACAAGGCTCAGGGAGTGAATACCAAAGCTGGGGATGTGGCAACGAGTCAGCTTCAGGCTGGACAGAAAGATCCGAGTTGGAGATGGATGGGTGTGTGCCTTGAGGTCGCTGGGGCATGTGATATATAAATGCAAGAAGCAACGAGTAAAAATACATGAGTTCTATAAACGCTCATCAATGAAAGTTACTTCGAGTTATATCTTTTTGAACATGATCGCATGTTGAATTCTGGTGAAGTGGTCCTATGCTCGAGCTAAGGGGGTAGGCTGAATACAGAGAGTGGTCTAAAGGCAACAAACATCATTCGTATTGGTAGTGCCTTATGTCTTGATTGCCGTCAATACTTCGAGGATATATATGTGTGAACAGAGAGAGCGAACGTCGAGGAGGAGAAAATGGCTGAGGTGAGGCTGAAAGGTCAACGTCCAATCAGAGCAAAGCAGTTTCAATCTTCAAACGAGACGCGTCAATGTCTTCCAAGTCGCGACAACAGCTTTCTCTTCATACTCAACACTATTCTGGGCATGCGCACAACGAACACTATCTATCGCTATGCTTCAGCAATAGATGGTTCAGAAGTACCATAGTCTCCCTTCTCTCTATTTCTCTGGTCACGATGCTTTCACTTTTTCCTGCTGTGCCTCATTGTCCCCGCAATCAATCTCGCGTCGCCTTCAAGAATGGTCCTTTCTCCGAAATACGAGACTTAGCCGCACTGTACATGGCATTATATCAACCTCGCCGCATCTCGGTACCACCTGGGCTCTCCTGATGTTAGATGCTTGTGGTGTGATAGCTCTGGGAGTCGCGGGGATATTCTCAATGGAGAGAATTGAAGATTCTAGGCTTCTCCCATTTCCTGGGGGTGGCCCTTGAGCCTGGCATGGTTTCCTTTGAGCCTCAGCTCTACAACCTTGGGAGGATTCATACCCATGATATTGACTACACGATGTCACATTTCCTATTGGAAGGATAAATGGAGCATCGAGTGATGCTCAAATTAGATATTGACCTTTTCGCAGATATATACTGACCCGGAACCGCCACCATGAAACGCCTCCTTCTTCAACTACCTCCTAGCCATACTCGAAAGTCAAACTCAGACCTTACAAAGCACAGTCATTATGCGCGCGTCAACCATCCTCTTTGCCTCCATGGCAGCAACTCTATCCGAAGCGTGTTACCGCGTCTATGGTAACATCGAAATAGCAAGCAATACCACTAGCCACTCAACCACCTTCTCCCCATCTATCACCGTTCAGAAGAACGACACGACGATTTGTACCGGCAGCGTCTACGAGGCGACCACAAAAACCTTAACTCCCGGCGGCATTCCAACACTTTCCACCTTCGCAGGGCCGTGGGCAGCGTACAATTGCTCAAGCCCCTCTATACATGTGGACATTTTTGGTGTGATGGGACAAGCCTTGGTCAGGGACAGTGGGACGGCTTTTTGGGTAGGTCCCGAGGCGTTGGCTTGGGATCAATGGGTCATATCTGGGAACGTGGCAGGCGTACCGGAGATGGTCGTTAATGATTGGAGCTTTGATTCTGGAGATACTTTGGGGTGTTGATGGGAAGGGTCACATACGAGGACGGCATAATAAATAACTTTTTACCGGCAATGAGATGTGTTGGATGGACAAGGTGCCCCAAGGACAGGTATTGTGAGCTCTTTTATTATTTGTTCTCGCTCGTCTGTCTCACTATGCTTATGCTTTCATTAAGGCTGATCGAAGTCGATGGTAGGAGCTTGTGCTTCTCGAGTGGTGCGCGTTGTCCTTCCTTTCTAAGCTCCGTGGTCCTTCTGCCTGATAATTTCCCAGTTAACCAAGCCGATATACATGTCACGAGTTTCCTCCTGGAAACACACTGATATCGACATCCTCTTGTGGTGCCTCGGTCTTCCAGTCCCATCGTTACCATCACACGAGCAAGCAGACGAAGTCTTCCGCATGCGTCATTACTACCCGAGATGTTTATCATTCACCCCAATATTTGCACTGAGTGTTGCGCAAGGTGAACAAGATAGGATATTTTGTTTTGTCGTCAGTGTCTATTGTCCTGTCGATCGAAGTACCGTAGACTGTAAGTCGGGAGTTCGTCCTAATTACCGGCGTGTGCAAAAGCTCTTTTCCGATGAAGAATCTTCATGGAGGGCTACCTTGCAATATATTGATGAAATTTCCTGCCAATGAGCCTGGTAATTCCCCCCTGGCTCTAGAAAGAACTTTTCTCCCTCGGCACGTTTTAATATGCGATTCCTCCCATTTCTCAATCTTATAGAACGCGATCCAACCACTCCTCAAATCTTTTGTTGCACTCCTCGGACCTCTTTTTCCATTGTTCAAGTTTCGCGTTGGATCTCTCGAGACGAGCGCTTTGTCCGTCTAGCCATCTCAGCCCATTGGAGGATCCCTTCTCCATGAGTAGATCTGAAATGTCAAGCCCGTGGCAGAGTAGCTTACATCCGAATTCTATTACGGCTTCGGATTTTCGATCAGACCATCTAGCGATCCTGCATCGACTTTGCTATTCTGCCGAGCTTGGTGCTCCCTTCGGAGGACACGTTACACGCAACGTTGAGGGTATTTTCGCTTCGATTCTATCCTTCTCATTGTCCTCCTTTGTTAATACAGTTTCTACATACTTCACATGGCAAACTGAGGGCATCAATTGAGCGTCTGAGGCGGTATAAGGTGGTGGGGCGAGCGCGCAGGTGCAAGAGTGACATCCACAAGTGCAGGTATTATTCTTTCTCGAAGGTCGTGGTAGCCCAGCCATCTCAGTACATGAAAGAGTGAGTAACAAAGGATGGGAGAATTAGAAGAAACACTTTAATCAGATTCGGGTTGTGTCAAGAAGTATAAGCCAAAGCGGGAGCTACAGCAGCAGACATATGTCAGCGCGAAATTCGGTAGCGAGACCAACGTCCTCAAACAGGATGCTTTGCTGGCCTGGGTATCAACAGAACTTGAGCTCGATTGTGACTTTGCCAGTGGAGAGGTAGTGGGACCGCTTGTCGCTGTTGAGAGGTTTGATGATGGTTGCAATTTTGCATGAATAGATTTCCATGCTTGTGTGATTAAACAAGTTGATTATGGTCATTCAGACAACGAATACAGCACAACAACAAAGATCCTGGAAGCGAATCACGAACCAAGCAGAGAATGATTCAGCAGTATGAAACCAAAGCATCTTTTTCACGCGCCTCTCCAATACTGGAACTAACATCAACCCACGACATCAGGTTTCAAAGTCGACAACAAGCAGGTTCGCAACTCAAGGCCCCAACTCAAATCCACGCACTATCATTCAAAACAATCAAACGACCGAAGCACCAAACAAATAAACACCCAGTCATGAAATCGAACACATCGCTAGTGCAATCCTCATCCGCGCCGTTTACGCCTTTTAGTCTCAGACCAAGTCATCGAAAGAGTCGCCGTCAGTGATTCTCTGCCAAAATCCTTCTTCAAAAGTCTAAACGCAGAGTGTGTTGACAACTAACTTGTGCGAATGGGTAGATCTTCTACTTTGGACATCTCGCCAAATCCACTCTGTTCATGTCTGAAGATATCGCCAATTGGTCCCCTAATCCTGGAACTCGTCCCAAGCACCAGGCATAGCTCTCTCTGGATGCTCCACCATATCCCAAAACTCAGAGAACCATGGCTCGAGGACAAGTGTGAACCAAAAGTTCCAGTCTGTAGGGTGTGGTCCGTACACGAAGCTGATGAGACAAATCTCTGTGACCTGCCAGCTGAGATTTGTCTTGCTCCAAGTACTTTGAAACCAAAGCTTTCTTAAACATATTTGCTGGTCCATGTGAATGACTTTCTCCATTCTACCATACTCCTCTAGGTTTACCTGATTCTCTTGCAAAAGCTCTAGCCAGAGCCGCAGAGTCCTGATCGGGTTGGTGCCCTCAGGGGTACAGAAGGTTCCATTTACTACTTCGAGGAGAACTGTGCTTCGGAAGTTGTGTCTTCGAGATATTGCATGCAATTCAGAGCCACCTTTGATAAGGTCTGACAAGATATCGCAATAGACAAGCAATGGTACACATGGATGACCCCCAGTGTGAAAGTTCTGTGCACAATGCTCGCCCAGCTTCCTAGCCAAGCAGCTGAGCAAATTAACTTCCCATTCATCAACTGTTCTACAGATTGTCGCATCTATGGGTCTGCCATTCAAGAGCGAACGTAGGAATGAAAGTTGGCCAAGTCCGTAAATGAAAGCGATTGTCGTAATGGAACACTGCACAATTTGTTCAATACTCGGGGGTCGACATAGCCTTTGAGAGATGTGGAAAAGCGAAGCTAGGCTGAAACCTTTGAAATTGTAGAGTTCCTGGACCCACTCGAGATCATCGTCAATCTCAACATGCTGCCACCAGAGATCAATGAGTTCCGTGGAGAACGGCTTCGGCGTAAGGACTGCTGTATATTGACATGCTATCATCAAGGGTGAGCTTATACATGGTTAGCGATAGTTCATTCGTCCCATTGGGAGCCTACCCCAAAGATGAGATATTAGGATCTGCTCCTTGGTCCAACAGCATACGACAGACACCGGTTTGATGAACCACAGTTGCATACTGATGAAGATTAGCTTTCTGTGAATGTATGTACAGTACGTAGCGCTAGGAGCATTTACATCCATGAGTGTCCAGCCTTTTTCGTCTCTATCAAATGGGCTAGCGAGCCCTTCTTGAAAAAGGGTTTTAATACCTTCGATGTTTCCTGACTTCGTATAGGAGATGATTAGTGAGCAGGAGGGAGATGGTGTTGTACGACCTGATAGAGAAATCCCAACCAGAAGGTGCTCTAGTGTAGGTAATCTCCAGCACTCGTCGACGCGATGATATCAATTTTGGTGACGGTTTCGCCTGGTGACAGGCTGAGCCAGCTGGCGCTTCACCGGGTTCTCACTCTGAAGCTCGGTCTGAGCCTCAGTGCCAGCCTCAAGTTGGCCGTTTCTCGTAGCGCCGTTGTACATCAGGAGTGAAGAGGGGCTTTCTTGTGCGATAGCCAAAGACTGGGCCACTGGCCGTGAGCAGATATTGAGCAGCTCTTGTATATCTTGTTGATTTGCCATTGCTAGTTCGCGCTGTGATTGATGTCGCCGTGTATTCAATGCACTACCAATTGCGTCAGTAGCTGTGGAGATGTTGAAAGCCCGTTCTCTCATAATGTCAAGTCTCCTAAAACCCCTATCCTTGGTGACGAACATTGGGACGAACTCACGCCAGGTGTAGTTGGTTTGCAAGCATAAACATCATTTGTGCTGATCTCAGTTTGTCCCTCAATCTACCGAGTGTCTCTTGCTTGAGAGCCGCCTTCAAGCCACCCATTATCCTTCGCTTCACAATGCTGCTTTCGAGATCCTCTGCAAGTAATTTTAGCAGGTTCGCCCCTTTCCAGCATAAGTCTCGACTCTTCGCAGCTGAAAGGGGAAGATCGTCATTGTCTTCAAAGGTCGAGAGCACTTGTCCGAGTATCTCCATTTCCTCCAGCATGTCCCTGATATCTGCTGGAGCGTCTTTGACGTCACCCCACAATCGCTTCAATTTCAATATTCCACTTCCGATTTGTAAGCCAAGTGAGGCTACGCCCATCCCACTTGCAATAAGGCCTAGTTCTGCCATTATCAACAAAGCAAAGTTAGGCGAGGAGATGGGAGGCTTCAGCAAGAGAAAGTCTGTGTGAACAAAATGCTTCTGTTGATAGGATTCGAAGTAAGAGTGAGGTGGCCGATGGGATGTTTAGGGAGGGGTGAGGCTGTCGCTTATGCTGCCTTGAAGTCTGCCTCGCGAATCCGCTCAATGCGAAGAGTGTGCATGCACACCTTTCGCTGCGCCCCCTGCAATGCGTTGTTGGACGAACATTGCTGTATCAAATTTACCATTGTCTAGACTAGGGCCTCGACACTATATCTTAATCTCCATCCTCAATTGTCAGAACTGCACAGGGTTCTATTCAACCCAAGGTCCCGGCATTTTTATTCCCAGCCTCTCCACCAATTCCAGAACTCAGCAGCCCATGGCTCCAAATCCTGCAAAAGGCAGAACCTCCAATTGAGAGGCTCATTACAGAACGAAAATCTGATGAGTCGAAGATTAATTGCTCGCACGTCCGCTCCTTTCCGCGTATATCTGTAGCCTCCGCAACGAAACGCCCAGCTCTTGTTGACATCGAATCTGAGATGTATATCCTTTTCTTTCTGTCCATAATCCTCTAGATTCACACTGTTATCATGGAGTAACATAAGCCAAGCTAGCAAAGGAGGTCTAATTGTGTCCGTGTGCTTGAGAGCACCAGCTATAATCTCTAGTAACGGTGTGCTGTAAGATTACAATCCATCCCTCTCAGACAGAGCATGAAAATCCGAACCGCTTACTATCAAATCTGCCAACAATTGTGCGTGGCCAAATGGAAATTTGTCCGTCCAGCCATCATCTCCATAGACGCCGTAATCCTCTACAAGATCTCCCGCTAGTCGACTGAGCAGTGTGCTACCATGTTCATCAGATACTCTGCTGATAGACTCGTCTCTACCTTCCAGTAATATTTCAATCATCGTTGCTTGATTCGAGACTTCAGGACAAGAGAGCATGCTGATCAGCTTTTGCTACATCTGCCTCGCCAAAAGAGTTGAGAAGCTTCTACTGCCCATGTAAGGCTTCCTCTATAACTGAGATCCTTGTATTGTGATTGCAGCCATTCGAAGGCCTCTTCGATGTCGGTCGATCGCCAGAGAGAAGTTGGTTTGAGAGTGTGGTGTGTGCTGTTGTTGTAGCGACAGGCGTAGACGAATGTGGAGCTTCTAAGATGATTGAAAAGCACTGGGGTAAAGGGAGGAATGGAGCAAGATTTACCTGTGCTGTGAAACTTGAGGGTCGGCTCCTTGTTGCATGAGGAAACGGCATGTCTCGAGGTTGTCGGCGTATGCTGCACACTGTGCATCTCAGCCCATGCACTGTATATCAACGAGTAGATGTCTGATGATGTAACTGACATCCAAGAGAGTCCATCCATTAACACTTTCAGCTCGATCGAAAGGACTAGCTTCTCCTTTCCGAAAGAGTTCTTGGATGCCTTCGATACCTCCAAGCCGTGCACACTGAAAGATTTCAGGCTCGAAGGGTCGTATGCTATATGGTCCGAATGAAAGTTCCAACCTGAAGAAGCCCTGCCGAACCATATCTCGAACGCGCTTGCTTGGAAAGATAACCATGCTGGGATTTGGAACCTTGCTACTCTTCTTCGTTAACCAGCAAGTTGAATAAAAGCTTTCCAAGTGTCCATTCATGGTCGTTATGCTTGCACACCGCAGTCATTCCCTTCCGATGAACGGACGAAGCCGGACTCATTGAAAGCGACCATGTGTTTCTGAGCTCTTGTATTTCCCGTTGGTGATTGAGAGCCAAGTCCCACTGGGCATGTTGACACTGAGTGTTCATCGCTCTAACTCCTGTCAGATAGCTCATTACAGCAAGAAACTCACTTACGAGAAGTGTATTTGACAAGCCAGCATCAGGATCATCTGAGCTGATTTCAACCTCTCTCAACCTATCAACAGTTCCTTTCTTCAACACAGACTTTAATCCACCCAACCTCTTCCTCTTAATCGCAGCCTCAAGATCTTTTGTAACATCGCTTAATACCTTCACACCTCTAGAGCATAACTCGATGCTTTTGGCCGTATATGAGGAAAGGCTATCAATTGCATCATCGTCAAAAGCAGAAAGCACCCCACTTAAAGTCTCAAGTCCTTCAAGGAGATATCGTATCTCCTCTGGCGCTTTGCCTATGCTGTTCCAAAGTTGCTTGAGTTGGATTATGCCGCTGCCTGTTTGTATTCAAGTGATGCTATGCCCATACCGCTGGCCATGAGGCCTACTTCAGCCATTCTGGCAGAGTTGTAGGTTGATCAAGATGTTCGAATAAGAGATGGAGTAAGATTCTGAGTTTGTAACATGAGTGCAAGAGATGAGAAAGCGGAGCAAGAGCTCCATGAATGAAAGCCTCATGGTTCACGGCTGTGCTGGATGGCTTGAAATGCCCTGCGAACTCGGCCAATAGGATTATTGTAGACCACCACATAAGCAGCCACAAGACAAACCTAGGTAAGGCTGCTAAGTAAACCGAGAAAACAGGTAGAGAACAGCGCGAATCCTAAGCACATCCGCATACTCAGCGCCTGGTTTTACAATAAAGCATGGCGCTTGCCATATCTATAGCTGGGAGTATGACAGCCTGCAACCATTCTCGCAGTGTATAATATGAGTTTTATCCATTCCCGAAGCACTTGCATATTATTATAATGAGTGAGGGAGTACGACATGTTCATACTATTAGAACTTTGCGAAAACATCCCATTGCATTGCTGAATTGCTACTGTTTATGGAAAGCCCGCACATGCATCCATAAGACCCATAGTTATCCACGCAGACAGACTCCATCCCATATTGTTGTTCATAATGCACTGTCGCAGATCCTCATCAACTCCCATAACGCATCGACCTCATCATAACATTTCTCCCCTCAAGCTCCACAACATCCATCCAACCATAATCCTTTATTCATATCTGTTTTCCCTCTACTCCATCTACGCAATCGGCTCATAGCTGCCACTTCCCATATGCGCCTCGCGGTTGGAAAACAACCAGTAGATAACTAGACCCAAGACTGGGAAGATGAACACCACAACACACCAGAGGAGTTTGTGCGAAGGTGGGCGGTTGGACTTTAGGACTTCCACTGTTGGTGATGTGTTAGCTCATTCACTATCAAATATTCCTCCTTCCCTTCCCGAAGCCCACGACTTGCATTCGTAACGAGAAGAAACAAGGAATAGAAAGAGGTGAGGGGGGGAAGGTGCGCTAGAGGACGGGAAAGGAACAGGCAGGGTAGGGGAGGGAAGAGAGACGTACTAAACACGATTAAATCCAGAATCAAAACAATGAACCCGATAACTCCACCACCGGTACCATATTTCCAGGCATTTTGTTGGACGCTGGTCTCCGAGAGCATTGGGGCAGCCATAGCGAGGCTGGCGAGAAGGAATTGGAAGAGGATTGGCGCGAACATTTTGATTGTTTTGTTGTAAGATGGGGTTTGTGTTGTTATTTGAGGTATGGTATTTGGACTTAGAAGTGGTGGTTTGGGATATGGAGTTTGGGGGATGGAGAAGGTGATGCGGAAGTTGATAAAGGAAGCCTAGAGATGGGGTAAGCTCCGCCGCTTTGATGCATGAATGCGACGTCATTGGACACGTGATTCACTGGACTCAGCAATATGGACTCGCAAGCTTCTTTATTTTACGGGATATCATGGTAAGTGAATAAGATGGTGGAATCAGTCTACTTCAAAGAGGACCTTGGTAGAGTGGTTGTACGAGGAATAGAGGCGACCGTTGTTGTATTACTATTGCTATTCTGCTGTTGGCTGAACAAGCGAGAGTTCGTCTCCCCCTATGTGAATCCTCGGCTGAGGAGCTCAGGAAGCTAGAAACAGATACACATGTAGGGTCTGGGAAAGATATGAAGAAAATAACATTATGTTGAAGTCTCTAGGCAAAGTCAAATGTGTGTTCCAATCGGGCCGTTATGTCCAAGTTAAAAACCTACCAAGATCAAACCAAGTCCTTAACAACCCCAGTATCCTACCTTCTCCACCCTCATTTCGTCCCTAGACTTTCCACGATCGATCCCCTTGATCCCTAAAGTTCATCTCTTGATCTAAGTATACTTCTAAATCTTTAGTCATTTACAAACATCCCAGCCTTGAGCGGTCCAGCCAACAACTTCCACACGATAATCAGTGCTATTACGCTTCGATTCAGAACATTTTAAAGCCAGGTGGAACTACATTGGTTGTACTACTTACCATTTTACGTTTGTGCAATGATCCTGGAATAGTTGAATACCCCAAAAGAGAAAAGAATCTAGAAAGATGAGGCAACAGGCCCTTACTGCCAGATGACATGAAGGAATGGAGTCCGAACTTCATATGAAGCCCCATCGAGGGAGCTTGGCATGGGACTAGAGGACTGTACATGAGAAAAACAGTTCTAGAGGCGATCTCCCAGCCTAGCGGCAGATCTACCGAGAAGGTTTCTAGGCTCTTGAAATGCTTAGCAGAACCTTCGTGTTGCCGAGAAGAGAGAATGCTGATATGGATAGGTGAGAGTATGAGATAGACATCGGCACGGGGCCTTGCTTGGATGCTTACTATAGCATTTGAGCCCTGGTTCTGGGGCTTTGTATTGTGGATAGTATGGCAAGGAAAGTATCCAAAATCGAAGCAGGGGCGTACTCAAGCATTCCGAATTGCTTTGCCTTCCGAGACCAAACTTTAACTCTACATGTAACAAACTGATTACTTTGGTTGAGGTCCTTGAGCTGTCGAGGTATAAA